>OZ023314.1:26121005-26413204 GCA_964007375.1 Ophion obscuratus | reverse complement strand
GTAACGGGTCGAAAAATAGCTGTTCTCGCGATTTTTATTTCGATAGTTAAAATACGCTAATCACTCTGATTTATTTATGTCAAATCAAGTACTCGTGAAGAACGAAATTTTTTAAATGTTTATTTTTATATTTTTATATTAAAATTTTTTTAACGGTTCAAAATTTCTTCTGATCTGAAACAAAATTTGTACAAAGATTACTAATGAGTATGAAAGCCGCTATCTTGCTATGAAGATTGTTGAAAATAAAAATTGACAAAATGGGGCGTTTTGAAAACAGGTGTCGAATTTGGCATACTTTTTCAACAGTTTTTCGTTTAAAAAAATTAAGATTAATAAAAAGCATCCATAGCAAGATAAAGAATGGGGTGAAGAATGATGTGTCAAAATTTGAGACGCATAGCTTGAAAACTCTTTTTTTGGGGGTACACACCGTTTCGAAAAACGACACTTCGAAAAAAAAGGGTTTAAAGCCTCGAATGCGGAATTTTCATATAAATTGTTTACTCACGATCAGCAAAAAAATCGATATTTAGAAAATTTCACACTTTGATGATCCCTTAATAAATACGAGATTGCAAAGTAGTATTGCTACTGGTATTAAAACGCATTTTTCAAAGCAACATTGTTCGTTGACAATAATTATCATTATTGGTATAATTTTTTAACACGATACTTCTCTTCGAAAGTTTACGTTCGGCGAAGTTTTCGCGAGAAAGCGTTGTCGGGTGTATTTAACGTATTTATGTTCATTTCCAATCCTCGGGGTGATTCAGTACCACCCCGTTGGGTAATGGAGCCTCAGGACGTGCACGCGCCCGAGGGCATGTCGAAATTGGTGTTGCACTGTCACGCCGATGGATTTCCACCGCCTGCCGTCACTTGGAGGCGAGGAACCGGCACTAGACCTGGAAATTATCGGGACATCGCGAGCCACGAGCACGCCCAAGAGTTACGTATACACTCGAACGGATCCCTCGTTTTTGGTCGTGTACAGGAGGATCACGAGGGTTATTATTTGTGCGAGGCGGTCAACGGCATCGGTGCCGGCCTCAGTAAAGTCGTATACTTGACCGTCAACGGTAAGCATACGATTATTCGTACTTTCAATGAGTAACGTCGCCGTGTTGAATTTAATGTTGAAAGCGCTAAGGCTCGACGTTGGATATCGGGAAAATAACGAGGTTTATTGAAAACGATCGTGTTACCCCTTCAGGAGTTACGTGGGTTTCGAAGCCAAAAAAGCATATTTTCTTTATTTAAAAAATATATATAATATATAAATTATTTTATTCAAAATGTCAAGCACATAAAAGAGCAACATTTCAACTATTTTTTTTTTAATTCCAAATAAATTGGGAAATTCAGCCGGTGAGACTTGGTTTCCGGACACCCCAAAAAAAGTGTCCTCGTGGTGGTCAGGATAACTCATGATAGCTTTATCTGAAATTGAAAAACTTTTTTTCTGTTAGTAGATAAGTATAGCTCGTGAATGAACGAAGGATTTTTAAAAAATTGAAATTTGAATTTTTGGCAGAGTTGTATGCAAAATATTTCATTTTTGGTACAATTTACACTAAGTATAACCTTGTAAAATTAGTTGTAATAAAAAAAAACCTTCGTTCAATCGCTAGTTAATGCTATTTTGAAGAAATGTGCAAAGTTTCAATGCTATCGGTGCATTCGTTTTTGAAAAATCGTGACCACCGATTTTAAAAATAGTGTTTTGAGAAAAATGCTCCCGGGCGGTCGTTTCCCAACGGAGGGAATTCCGAAAGGCTCTCTCCTAGACTTTTACTCCGATTGACTTAAAACTTTGGGAGACTATTCTAGACATATTGTACTGCTGGCGAATACTATTTTTTTTTAATCGATTTTTTTGCTATTTCCAAACCTACGTAACCCCTTTACGGATCTGCATAGGCTTGGGGTCCAAAAAACAGGTCAATTTTCAATATCCTTTCCTGATGGGCTATTGGGATGACGAGGTCGGGATTTGTCACACAATTAATAGATAGTATTGCCAAGATTGAGTTTTTTTTAGTGAAGAATATTGCAAAACAATGATTTTGTTATCAATATTCTTATCAATATAGTAAATAAAGTGGACCCCCCAGATTATTATTTGTAGAAAGTGCCGCAGGTGCTGCATGGCCAATCGCAGTAGGTCGCTCTGGCATCTACCCGTTCTGAAATTTGTTGGGGTGTCCTCAGAGATTACCACATCCCTAAAAGAATTTGAAGTGTTAGGTCACAGTAACGGGTATAAAATCATGTGCGAATTTAACATTTTTTTTCGTATGAAAAAGTGATTCACTCATAAAATTAATTACACATCTATTTAGTATGAATATCAAGCTGTTAGAAAACATATTTTTTTTTTCGATGTATAAAATGGCCGATTACTCGAAATTTCTCGAAACAACTTTTTTCCAATTGGCGTGACAAATGACTTCAGCAATTTTCACTCGATTAATTGCATTTCGCAGAGAAGGACGTACGGAATTTCTGATTAATCGAAAACTTTTCATTTTATGAGCAGTTTATGGGCAGCTATAACGAAATTTTTCACTAAAAATTCATATACCTCCAACTCATCAGATCATACGATAGAATATATTATAAACTGTGCTTTTTCCGAAAAATGTTTGGAATTTTTACCAAATCTTTGTTCCAAATCAAAATTAAGAACCTACGCTACAAAATTCTACCTCAAAAAGGAATCGTATTTTTGAAATTTCAAGCTTACGCAGACACCCCGGCTCGTTTTTTTTTTCCTATTCACAAGCAATTCAGTTGCCAGTCGATGGTTCCGCAATGATTTAACTCGCCGACCAGAGATCTGGCCGACCATTGATCTGGCCAACACAAGATCTCGCCGACTATTTTTTTTGTAAAACTGTAATGGTGCAATTTTCGCAAAATTTTGAGTTTGTTTGGGTTTGTCCGCTCTCTTTGCGGGTCGGCGAGTTTAATGGTCGGCGAGATCTGATTGCCGAGTTAAGGGGAGGTACCTGAGTAAACAGCGAGAAAAATAAGTAAGCTTCGGGAATTTTTATCTCAAAAACTATTGTTTCGATTGGATCCGGGTTTTTTTATTGGAAAATATGTACATTGAGGTATATTTAGGAATTTTTTAAAATAAATTCGTTGACTGTAAGCGATTCAAACGCGATTATCTCGAAACATAGTTTTAAAAGTCGGTGCCAGATGTATCTCGAAAACGGCTTGTCCGATTTTGTCCAAATTTGGATACAATATTCTTCGATAGTTTTTCTCGTTCGCCGGGTAGGGGTTTTTCATTTCATTGAACCATTGCTTTTTTATGCAATGTGTATGCAATCCAAAATCGTCGGAAATAGCACACGAAAAACGAATGTTAAATTAAAACGGTCGCAATTTCGTCAAAAATGAAAATTTCAAAAAAATCCTACGTGGCGAACGAGAAAAACTATCGAAGAATATTGTATCCAAAGGCCATAGCCGGGTAAGTAGGGAAAAATTGCCCCGGCATTTTTTCCAGCAAAATTTGGAGTATATTCTGGGGTACAGTGGAACCTCTCATAGCGTACACTCTCATAGTGTACGAGGGCGGAGCTTCGGGACGCAGTAGGTTGGTTGGAGGGGGATTGATCAGGGCCATCGCACATACACTTCAGAAGGGCGCTTAAGAGGGGTGACCGTAATTTTTTTAAACGTGATTTGCGAGATGTTTCATTTGCGCTTCAATGTTGTCAAATTTTTCATATTGAAAAATATTTTATTTTGTCAATAAAATGTATTATAAAATAATAACATTTTATATGCACGAGGCGTATTAAAAGCAACTATTTCGTTAAAAATAATACTCTTTAAACACATAAGTTTTCTTTTTCTTAATGTAAATAAAGCTTTGATGCAGCGGAGCGATTTTTTTCAAACAATGCTGAAAATAATCATTTCAAGGTTAAAATTTCGTTGTAAACAAGAACGTTTTTTCGAGGTTATGTCTACCTGAACTATTAGTATTTTCGTATTAATAACACAAATCGCGTATCAGCCAAAATGTTTACAGCGAATAATTGATTTTTATTATATGTAAATAATTACTTACTTTTTATATATACGATATCCACGATGTTATACGATGTTGTCGCGGCTTTGTTTACAAAATCTCATGCCGGCACGAGCGAACACGGGGTTGCAGTCACGGCACTGCACGAGTGTCAAGGAAGGGGAATGGTGGGGCTAGCAGTCGATCGACTACAGCCGGTTCTGGCTCGCGATTGGTACTTCAGATAGCGTACATTGTCTCCCTATTACGTACGCTATGAGAGGTTCCACTGTATAAAAAAATTTTTTTTCTGAAAATTTCATGCCCGTCAACGCAATGGTTTTAGAAAAATGAATTTTTTAAAAATACTAAAAAAATTTTTTTTTCCGGAAGCGGTACAGTGAATCGATTTGATTTTTTTTTTTGGTACTTGTTCCGATCAAACGTGTTACGAAATAAAATTATAGAACATCTTGCGAAAGATTAAGGTTTGAAAAAAAATAATGTTCCTTGTTGTATTATTTTTCAACTATAATCCACTTGGGGTACAATAGCGAAAATTTTTTCATATAATCTTTGGGCACCCTATAAGATTATATAATTTTTTTTAAAATGATCGGTTTGGTACGCCACAGTGAAAAAAAAATAAACACATTTTATTGATATATTTTGGTTATATAGATATATAACAAAATACAGTAGAACCTCGATTATCCGAACTAGTCTCGGTCCCAATTAGTTCGGATAATCAAAAGTTCGGATTATCGAAACGTGGGTTTTTTGGGATGAGATCATAAACAACAATGTTGTTTATGATCTCGTCCCAAAAAACCCACGTTTCGATTATCTGAACTTTTGATTATCCGAGCTAATTGGGACCGAGACTAGTTCGGATAATCGAGGTTCTACTGTATATCAATAAAGTCTGATATGTGACTAAATAATCGGCTTGATACGCCACAGTGAAAAAAATAAACACACTTTATTGATATATTTTAGTTATATAGATATATAACTAAAATATATCAATAAAGTCTGTTTCTTTTTTTTCACGGTGGCGTACCAAACCGATCATTTTGAAAAAATTATATAATCTAATAAGGTGCCCAATTATTATATGAAAAAAGTTTCGTTATTGTACCACAAGTGGATTATAGTAAAAAAAATAAAACAAGGAAAATTATTTTTTTTAAACCTTAATCTTTCGCAAGATGTTCTATAATTTTTATTTCGTAACACGTTTGATCATGACAAGTACCAAAAAAAATCGAATCGATCCACCGAAGCGTTTCCGGAATTTTTATTTTTTTTCATTAAAAAAAAATTCATTTTTCCAAAACCATTGCGTTGGCGGGGATGAAATTTTCAGAAAATTTGTTTTTTTTTATACCTCAGAATATACTCCTAATTTCGCTGGAGAAAATGCGGGGGCAATTTTTCCCTACTTCCCCGGCTATGGCCTTTGGACAAAATCGGACAAGCCGTTTTTAAGATACATCTGGCAACAACTTTGAAAACTATGTTTTGAAATAATCGCGTTTGAATCGCTTCCAGTCAACGAATTTATTTAAAAAAATTCCTAAACATACCTCAAAGTACATATTTTCCAATTTAAAAAAAACCGGATCTAATCGAAACATTAGTTTTTGAGTTAAAAATTCCCGAAGTTTACCTGTTTTCCTCGCCGTTTACTCAGGTACCTCCCCTTAAATTGTCGGCCAGATCTAGTCGGCCAGTTAAATGGCGACTGATGTTTCAGTCCCACAAAATGAAATATTGTCATCGTTTTCCAGCACCTGCTCACATAGTCGACAAACATCGAAATCAAACTGCCCGATTAGGCTCAAAAGCATCTTTGCGCTGCGAGGCGAAAGGCGATCATCCGTTGATCATAGTGTGGCGACGAGCCGGCTCATCCCTCGGCCTCGAGCCAACGGACTCCGATTACCGTTACGTAGTTAAGAAAATGAATACGACAGACGGTGCTGTGAGCACCCTCGAACTTCTCAGCACAACGAGGGAGGATAGCGGGCGTTATTTTTGCATGGCATCGAATTCGTACGGAAGGGACGAAGTCACGATGCATTTGTACATACAAGGTAATTTCAACGAACCGAAAAAAAAAGGCCGCAGGTTCAATCAATATTCAATTGTCCGAATGCTCACGGATGTGTCAATGTCGTGCCTGTTTTTGGCGAATCGTCGATTTTCAGAACCACCAGATTTCCCACGTAACATTCACGTTATCGCAAAGGGCAGTCGTTATATTATACTTGGTTGGACGACGAGCCAAGATGGCAATAGCCCGATAACCCAATACATCATCGAATATAAGACTGATCCAGGTGAGAGTCTACAACTTTGGATGCTAACATCACGTATGTTTTTAATATTCATTACAAAATCATATTTATATTAATATATAAAGACTGTTTTTCTATATGTTCCTTCTCTTATTTCACTTTGCGGGCCATTACGATGCTTTCACTTTCACCCTACACTTGTCACTTCACCTTTGCCAGTTGTTTGATGACCCCCCAAGTTGTTAACCGCACCTGTACTTTTCTAATGAACCCTAATGAATGCCTAAAAAGGCGCAGAGAATAAAAAAAGATGCATGATGAAGCTTGTTCCTACATTGTTCAAACATCACCTACAACATCGCTTTCCGCCTTTTTTAAATCCTATTTGCACGTTTCAATCCAATCGAAAAGTAGTCTAGTGTCCATAAATGCAATATTTCACACCGAGTCCATTTAAATTGCCTGTTTACCATTCACTTCCAAGGGTATCGATGCAAGTACTCTCTGGGCCCCAAAGTTTTAACGGGTCTGCTTTAGGTCCGAAAAGCAGGTCGATTATCAGGATTTTTTCGATGGGAGTATTGGAATGACGAGGTCACGATTTTACACTCAATCGATACACAATCTTGCCAAAAGCAATTATCAATGGTAACCCATAAAAATGGGAAAAATAAATAAAGGGAGCAATAGAAAGCGTAGGTGGGGACAATCTGGCAAGCCGTATGGAATGAAAATGGAGCTGAAAAGAAAAAGAGTGCGAAGCATGAAAATTGAAATTCAACAAGAAATTCAATAAGATTGGAGCAAAATTGATGGGTCAACATACTGCAAGCAGTATGAACATTAAAAAAATAGGTATACACATGGAAAATATTGGAAGGACAAGATGATTAGCGGAGAATTTTAAAAAAAGTGCGCGAGGATAAGATGTAATACAAAGATTTTGGGAGAGACGAGGAAAAAGGGCATGTAGACGTCAAATGTAGAATATTCGGGCGGACAATTGAAAATTTGAGACGTATTTGCAAGTGTACGGAAGTTGAGGGAAAACTAACTCAAGAAATAGTAGATAAACTGGAGCAATGGTTAAAAAACAGCAGGGCGTTAGAAATGGGCGCAATGGAACATGCAACCGGCAAAGCAACTATGCGATTACATCAGACAATTTGAGAAACTAGCAACTAGGCTAGATATAAGAAAAACAATGTAAAATAATTTATGTTAATGAGAAAGGAGGGGCATTTTTAAGTTAAATTAAATTTTGTTAGTATTTTTAAGCTAAATTAAATGTTGTAAATATTTTCAAGTTAATTAAATTTTGTTAATATTTTTAAGTTAAATTAAATTTTGTTAATATTTTTAACTTAAATTACATTTTGCTAATATTTTCACGTTAAATTTAATTTCGTTAATATTTTTTAGTTAAATTAAATATTGTTAATATTTTTCAGTCAAATTAAATTTTGTTAATATTTTTGAGTTAAATTAAATATTGTTAATATTTTTAAGTCAAATTAAATTTTGTAAATATTTTCAAGTTAAATTTAATTTTGTTAATATTTTTTAGTTAAATTTAATTTTGTTCATATTTTCTAGTTAAATTTAATTTTGTTAATATTTTTAATTTAAATTAAAGTTTGCTAATATTTTTAAGTTAAATTAAATTTTAATTAAATCCAAGAATAACATACTACTACTGCATATTGTTGCCAAGTTTGAGTTCTTATTTCATCGAAAAGTACTGATAAACAATGGAGTTATTATTATTTAAGCAAAGTGGCACCGTTGCCATGTGGCCAATTCGTGTAGGTGGTTTTCGCAACTGGAGTGATTCAAAATGAAAAATGAAAAAAATTTACTTTCCGTACAATAATATAACTTTCGTACCACCGGATATTTTTACGAATCGTTCAAAATTACGAAAATGACAAAGTGGAGAAAGAAAATTCGATTTAGGGCAAACAACAAATTCAGTCAGTTGTTATTAACAAATTAATACACTTCGAAAAATGATTCGGTAGAACGATAGAAAATGTTAGAAATTATGCTCTGTCCGGATTTGATGTGAATCGGACGAATATATTTTAAGATCCAACTTGTTTAGTAAAACGTAGTTTCGAGAAAAACCCAAAAGAAATAATCGAAATGGCGATTTGACCCTTCACAAAAATCTTCACAACGGTCAATTTTTGAAATTTTTACAAAATCTTCGTTGCAAATTAAAACGAAAACAACAGGCTAAAAAACAAATTAAAAAAACGTATTATAGTAATGTCAAGCTATCGCAGGCCCCTTAAAGCTTACTGGCCAATACGAAAGTACCCCACATATCGTTCCACCAAAATAAATCTGCTCTCATCAAATGCTCGTATTTGAAATACGTTTTTTTCCATGCCTCTGACGCATTACGTTCGTTTACTGGCCATTGCAGAAGTATGGCACGATCACACCTTTCACACGACCGTACCGGGCTCACAGGTGAACGGCACGGTGACCGGTTTGCGACCGGCAATGAATTATCAGTTTCGAATATTCGCCGAGAACGAATTGGGTCGGAGTCAAGCGAGCGATGTAGGTATATATGCTGGGTATCGGATTGATCCGTTCGTATATACACGTGAACTGCAACGCGACCGGATAAAGTGCAACGGCGTAAATTAATTTTCGGTCACTCGTAGGACGAAAATTCAGTCTCATTCATTCTGCCCCTCGCTCCGGCTGTATATTCGATCGTCGATTGATACTCACGGTGCTTTTGTACAGCTATACTTTTCACCATTGACATAGCCTTTTTTTCGTCGTCGAACCCCTCGAAATCCTTCAAAAACTTTTTCCAGCCGAGAAACTTCTGAGTTAATTACTTTTCCCTCCAAATTGAACGATTCAACGGGATATACAGGGTGTTCCTCTTATCTCTGCCACCCGAAATAATTCGGTAATTATCGACGTCACAAAAAAATGTTCCAGACAAAAGTTGTACGGTGTGAAGGGGGCCATCAAATGCGACGATTTTTTTTTATTTCGTTGGTGGCGCTGACGCACAGTGAAGATCACCTCCACTTTTTCAAATGGAATGATACATTTTTTTAACCATCTTGTGGAGCACCTCAAGCCGCATAAAAAACATTAGGGGTCAAAGTCGTTCAAGGTCATTCAAGATCAGTATCGATGATAAAAACATTAGGGGGTCAAAGTCGTTCAAGGTCATTCAAGGTCACTCGTTAAAATGAAATACAAATCTCAATATCTCGGATCACTACCAAGTATTTGGTAGTGATCGGCGATATTTAGATTTGTATTTCATTTTAATCTGTGACCTTGAATGACCTTGGACGACTTTGACCCACTACCAAATATTTGGTAGTGATCCGAGATATTTATATTTGTATTTCATTTTAATAGGTGACCTTGAATGACCTTCAACGACTTTGACCCCCTAATGTTTTTTTATGCGCCTTGAGATGCTCCACAAGATGGTTGAAAAAAATGAACCATTCCATTTAAAAAAGTGGAGGTGACCTTCACTGTGCGTAAGCGCCTCTGCCGAAATTAAAAAAAAAAAAATCGCATTTGATGGCCCCTTTCACATGGTACAACTTTTGTCTGGAACCTTTTTTTGTGACGTCGGTAATTACCGAATTATTTCGAGTGGCAGCGATAAGAGGGACACCCTGTATATCGACTCGCGGTATATACCATCGAGGAATAAATTGATTTCAGTGCACGAAGATGCAGAGACGTATTTTTCTATTGAGGGGGGAGATCCTTCTAGGCAGACGAAAATAAGCAAATTTTCAAAAAAAAAAAACATTTCTTTCGAAACGATTTATTCTACATAATTAAAATTTTATAAACGTATTGTTACATCTTTAAATTTTGAAATTTTTCTTTCAATATTAAAAAAAGACGCTTGTACGACACTTGCTTCCTGGTTGCCATCTGAGTTGTTCCGCGGCGTACAACCTAGTATCTGGTACATCGATCCGAAACATCCGAGCCAAGAAGTTTTATTTTTATAAGACTCACACACTCTATGTGAACCTAAAAAATCCAAAGAAAAGTGAACATTCGAAAAAGAATACATGTTTGCAAAAATATTTTTTTTTTTCATGACATTTTTACTGGAGGATTTGTAAATGAAAGAAGTAGTTTTTTAAAAATAATTATCGAGGAACTTTAAGTTCACATAAACAGTAATTTGTTTGGCTACAAGTGTTCAAAATTTCAAAATGATCGTTTGGATAGTTTTTGGGTCAATTTGTACGAGGTTCACGAAAAAGTGATTTTCGGAAAAACGCGTTCAAGGAATTTCGGAACAATTGACAGAATATTTCCATTTTCTAAAAGTTTGAAAAAATGTTTAAAATTTTATGCCAAACCGTCAAATCACTTAGTACATTATGACAATTTTGCTATCAGTGTCATAATGTACTCCTTATGTTATCTGATCTAAGGTATCTCCCTATGTTAAAAAGTGTTTTTCAAGTCTGAAATTTATAGAAACGGATCGTCTATAAATTTTATAGACGATTTATTTAAAATAGGGAAAGTGCATTCACCATAAGACAAAGAATTTACTGTGTAAATTTGAAGCAAACATTTCGTCATTTGTCCCGAAACTCCTTAAGTTTCAAGACTCAAAAATATTATGACTAAATCGCCTACCAATTAATCTTCGATTCCGGAGTCATGAAGTAGTTCCTCAGCTTCTTGGTGGAGATTATTTTCGGCCATAACCTCTTCTTCCATAACCATAACGTGACTTCCGAGTCATAAAGGGATCTCCCCCCTTAAACCCTCATTCCAATTTTACTATTTAGAATTATCTTCGATTTGCATTTGCAGTTCATAAAATGGTGCATATCTCCACATTAAAGAGTTTGGCAAAGTTCTGAATAGCAAAACTAACCGGATATAATAATCGGCCCATTAAAGTGCACGCTAACTAGTTAAAAAAAATGTATGTCTTATTATTTTCATTGCAATTTGGATTCTGCCTTATTCAGATACTCGACGTGACGACCGACGGCGAAAAGCCCGGTGGGCCACCGAGAAACGTTAAAGTCGATCCCGTGAGCTCGACCGAATTCAAAATCAGCTGGGATCCGCCGGATCACGACTTGTGGAACGGCGAGATTCTCGGCTATCACGTCGGATACAAGGAGTACAGGTAAATTTGTGTACCCGTTCATGTTCTCAACGTGATTTACACATTTGCAGTGAAAACAAATCTTACGAAAATAATTGAAAAATGATTTATTTATTATTAAGGGGTTATATACAGTCAGGAGGCCCAAAAAGATAGATTTTTCAAGAATTTGTTTGAGAAGACCTTCAAATCTATTAACGTAAAAATTTGTACACATATTATGATAACTTTCAACTGTATTTTAAAAAAAATTTATTTATAAAAATAATCTATAAAAAAAGCGTCTTATGGTGAGCACGATCTCTCTGGACTGGATCATCTAAAATGAAAAAAACCAAAAATATTTTGTTAATATAATGGATTATCTTGTAATTGATCGAAGGAATAAGCAAAATAATAATCTTTGACAAAATGGTGGCTTCTCAAAAAAATCGATTTTTGACAAAAATGTAGACCTTGAATTGTTTATAAAATGGAAAATATTTATCGGTGATATAAAACCTTCCATTAATTGCTAAAAAATATACTTGAAAAGATTGTGCTAAAATTTGAGACAGGTCGGTTCAGCCGTTTCCGATAAATCTTGACTTTGAAACACACAGTTTTGAGAAAAACTCGTTTAAAGTTTCAAAAGCACTTTCGAACGTTCTGATACGTCATTACAAATGTGCGTGTAACTTCCAAAACATTCGCCCGATTGACAAGAGATTTTCTGTGTGTGTACTTAAATATACGTACATTACGAAAATACAATTTAAAAAAATCGATTAAAAAAAATATTAACTGTATATAACCCCTTAAGGGGTCTTCTCACTTTAGACGCTAAAAAAGGCTATTTCCCTGTACTTTTTAAATAGGTTTATATTATAGATATTCATATAAAAGTTATTACACTTAATAAATACTCTTTCGGAGTACATTAGAAAAAATGTTTATTTAATTTTTTTTTATGTTAAATTAAATGTTTTTTTTAATTTAAATGTTTATTTATGTAACTCAAAACAACTTTGAACGCGTTTATCTCGAAACAACGTTTTTCGACGGCTTATTGATAAAAACTTCAAAACTACTGAACCAATCCTTATGAAATTTTAACCACATATTCTTTACAACGACAACAATAGCGCATATCAAGAATTTTTTAAAATTTTGACATTTACTTTTTTTTGTCAAATAAAAAATGAAAAAAAAACACGTTTTTTTTGTTTTTTCGAAAAATGTCCGCCATTTTGTTATTTTTGCATATATCAAAAATCGTTTGATATGCGCTATAGCCATTAACATACTGAATCTAGAACCGTTTGATTTTTTTGTTTCGGATGATCCATCTCCGAGATTTCATCAACAGCGCAGACCTACCATTTTTTAGGACATTTTTTAACCACCATTTTCGTCTGTAAATATTGACTTAAATGAATAACTTTTTTTTACATGTATTTCGAAAGTGTATTCATTAAGCGTAACAACTTTTATATCAATATCTATAATATAAACCTATCAAAAAAATTCATGAAAATAGCCATTTTTAGCGTCTAAAGTGACTCCCTCATTTCCAATTCTATTATTGGCAATATTGGTACGAGGAATAATATTGTTCGCAGACTGTCAGCGGAGCAATATTCGTATCGAACTGTGGAGAGTCGAATATCAACGGCGAGTGTGGAACTGGGATTAGCCCGAACGGCCATATCGGGTCGTCAGTGCCAACTGATGAATCTCAAGAAGTTCACGCGTTACAGCATCGTCGTGCAAGCCTACAACGCGCTTGGCGAGGGTCCTCTGACGTCAGAAGTCGTGGCCACGACTCTCGAAGACGGTAACGACAGAAATATAATCGGCAATATCGTTATTGACAATTCGTATCGTTATCATTAAGGAAGGACACCACTGTAAAATTTCGAGAAAATCGTTTTTTGGAAACAATTTTTAAAAATCCTTCGAATCTTCAAAAATATGATGCATATCCGTTTATAGCTGGAAAACAGTTCTCGACTCTTGTAAGCCTATTATCTTTGGGCAAAAAGTTACCGACTAAAAATCGTTTTATTTTCTACCAATAGGTGGCATTAGATTACAGGGGGAAAATACATCACCTGTAGCGTCTATAAAACTGTTGACTTTAAACACGTTTTTCTCAAAACGATATTTTTTTAATCGGCACGCAGCCGAACTCGATCAATTTTCGTCCAATCGACTTGAAATTTTAACTGTAGCTTCTGAGATCACTTTAAGGGTAGATATACACATAGGAACCGGAAAAAGGTCATTTTTGTGAATTTTTTCAAAGAAAAGTATTTGAAATTTCGAATTGGGGTTTTAATTATCTAAAAGTATATACATTCAGAAATATGTTTATTTTTCTTTATTTAAAAATATCAAAAATATACAAGGATATTGTATGATTCTTGGAGCGTCGTGAAAAAATCTGCGTATACGGTACCCACTGGCGTTTCTTCAAAAATCATTTGAAAAAAAAACCAAAAAGATTATTAAATTAGATACTATAATCTAGTACTTGTCATAGCCGATTTTGAAAATATTAATTTATGACAAAATGGCGGACGTTTCAACATAAATAGTGATTTTTGGGCCAAAAATTAGTTATTATTTTGCCTATAAAACAAAAACTAAGTAACGGAAAAAAAATCCTATGACAAGTACTAGATAATGGTGTATAGAATAACCACAAAAAACCTCACGGCAATCGGTTCATTCGATTTCGAGAAATGTTGGGTACCGATTTAAAAAACGTGGTTTTGAGAAAAACGCGTTTGAAAATTTGGGAATCAATAAATCGTGAAATTTGTCAACTTACATGGAATCATCGATACCAGGCCCATAGTGTAGGTCTTCTACGGTCGACGGAATGTTCGTAACTTCTAAATCCTCGACCTCGACCATCTAGGTGTATATCTCTCCTTAAAAGCCAAGTACGGACGCTTTTTTCGATTAATAGAAAATCGTAAAAAATACATATGGTTACCAATTGTGTTAATCAAGTGTGTGCAAAATAAAAAAATTATCGATAAGAGAGTATTCGAGTTATCTTGTACAAGGTTCACGAAAAAGTGGTTTTCAGGGAAAGGCATTTAAGGGGGGAGATACCGTTAGGAAAGGAAAAATGAAATTTTCCTTTAAAAAAACTGATTTTCATGACTTTTTTAAAGGAAAGATTGATTTACCATTTTTGAAACTCAGGGTATGATTTATTACTACTTTTGGCTGTTACATGGCATTTTTTTTATCAATCTTTAAAAATGGTGAAGGTATGACACGGTCTTTTAAGGGGCCAGTCCACTTTGGAGCCACGAAAAAAGGCTATTTTCGCGATTTTTCGTGAGGATTTTATAAAAGCTATGAATATAAAAGTTGTTGGGCTTGATAAATAAAGTCTTGAAATACATTGAAAAAAAATTTAATTCATTTTTATTCATTTTTAAGTTCAAAAACCCAACGCCTCAACGTAACGCCCAACGTAACGCCTAACGTAACGCATAACGTAACGTAACGCCTAACGTAACGTAACGCCTAACGTAACGTAACCCCTAACGTAACGTAACGCCTAACGTAACGTAACGCCTAACGTAACGTAACGCCTAACGTAACGTAACGCCTAACGTAACGTAACGCCTAACGTAACGTAACGCCTAACGTAACGTAACGCCTAACGTAACGCCTCAAAAATAGGTGGACTAGCTCCATCATAACACGGCAACGGCTTGTCCGAAACAAAAAAATCAAAGTCCATTAGATTCAGTATGACACCAGCTACAAAATGACCCTCGGATATAAAGTTTTATCGAAAAATAAAAAAATGGCAGTTGAAAAACGAAAAAAGTAAAAAAACGCGTCTTTTCGCAGTTTTTCGCAAAAAAAAGAGTAAAAATAAAAATTTCAAAACCATCGAGGATCTTGTTGCGAATCATGTTTACAATATGTGGTTCAAATTTCAAGAGAATCGGTTTATTAGTTTTAGAGATACGATGAAGCTAGATTTCGAAAACGTTGTTTCGAGAAAACCGCGTGTGAAGTTTATACTATGAAAAACTCTTACCTAAACTCAATCGGCACTTCCTGCACCGTACAAAATCCCTTCTGATTGCTCATCATCGTCAATTTCTTCAAGTCTTGCTAGCTTTCGATTTTTTGAATTTTTCAAAGTGGACTGGCCCCTTAAACGGTTTGCGGCCGATGTTGTCAGACGGCGGTATTCATCTGAGCATAATACAAAATAATTAACCACTCAAGATGACTTCCGTGCAACAGCCAAAGACCCTATTGTTAATATTATCGGTGCGATTTCGACGTCACGGGAGTCGACGAAAACGGATGCCGTAATGGAAAGGAACTTTATCGGTCGACGAATACGTGGCGGTAATCGTAAATTTCTCGAGAAACTGAGAGTGACGAGTAATAGGAGGATCTTCTCTCCTTTCTCGATTATATACCGCAAGCCCGGAAGTTTTATAACCATCGAGTGAGAATGTGTGAGATCCTATCGCTTCGCACTCCGAGCACACCATCCGGATCCCGATTTATTCGTTTCAACGAACGATTCCAGTGCTCAGTTCGTGGGGATGAAGAGAAATCCTCCGGAGAGCGAGAAGGGATTTTTTTTATTATTATACAGAGGGTGTGCGAGAGGTGGGTGAAAGTGAGCGTGCAAACGTGATCGTAAAGTTCCTTCGTGCATGGAATTTGCCCCGTACAAGTTCTAACTCACAACCGCCGTGTCATTCCGTTTTAATATCTTCCGTACGCCTTTTTTTTCGTTTGCTTCTCATATATTTTATTTCGCATTATACGAGTTATAAACTGGGGAGAATAGGAAAGCCAAAGAATCCTGGAGAACGTGGAATACCTGGCGATGCTTTTCCTCTCCATTTTTGGTGTAGTGAACCGTTCCGAGTAGCGGTGGCAAAGTTCACAGGGATTATCAGGAGAGGGGCATATTCGACGACTTGATAAAATAGAAGTTGCATGGTTCAAAAATAATTTTGCAATCCCTGTAGAATTTCTCAAATCCTTTTTTGGATCACTATAAACGACCAAATTAAGGGGTTAGGCCACTCTAGAGGCCGAAAAAAAAGACTTTTTGGGGATTTTTTTCCAGAAAAACTACAAAATAAATCGAGCTTACAAAAAAGGGTGTTTATCATACATATCAGTGACTGTATACAATAATTTTTTCGAAGCAATTAATTTCAAAATGGCGGCTGTGCAGCGTTTATCTCAAAATTGCATTTTTTAAGTTGGCAGGAAACACAACTCACAAGGAACATCCCTCAGGTGACACCCTTCGATTTTGCTGAAATTTGGATATTTTATAAAGCACCGAAAAGTAAGCGATACGTATTTTTTTTATCGGCGGAAAAACGGTTTTAAGGGGTGAAACGAATCCCTCGAAAATAGGGGTGTTTTTCGTTTTCCATTGATAACGTTATCGTTCTCATCTCCAATGTATAGTGCACAAAAAAATAAACATTGTTGCAATTTGAACTTTTTTAATATCTCGTACCGTTAAAACGTCATCGACGAAAAACGAAAAACATCCCCATTTTTGAGGGTGCGTTTCAGCCCTTAAAACCGTTTTTCCGCGGATAAAAAACATTACGTTTCGCTTACTTTTCGGTGCTTTATAACATATCCAAATTTCAACAAAATCGAAGGGTGTCATCTGAGGGATGTTCCTTGTCAGACAATTTTCAACCGATTCACTTGAAATGTTGAGTTTATCTTGAAAAATACGTTGTCTA
Source organism: Ophion obscuratus (assembly GCA_964007375.1). Taxonomy (NCBI): domain Eukaryota; kingdom Metazoa; phylum Arthropoda; class Insecta; order Hymenoptera; family Ichneumonidae; genus Ophion; species Ophion obscuratus. The sequence goes on along the minus strand of OZ023314.1, from coordinate 26,395,963 downwards.
TGGAAGTACGTAGGATTTTTTTTATATTGCATAGTTCATTTGTTATTAACAATTATCTGACGATTTTTTTGGCAAATTTTTCACTTTCCAAAAATTTGCCTAAAAAATCGTTAATAACAAATGAACTATGCAATATAAAGAAAATCCTACGTGTTGCCTTAGACAATGTATTTTTCGGGATATATTCAACATTTCAAGTGAGTCGGTTGAAACTTGTCTGAGTTACGTTTCCGGCCAACTTAAAAAATGCAGTTTTTAGATACACGCTGCACAGTCGCCATTTTGTAATTGATCGCTTCAAAAAAATTATTATATACAGTCACTGATATGTATGATAAACGGCTACGTCACATCTGACCCGACGACAAAATATCCGCGACAAAATATCCGCGACAATATATCCGAGGACAAAATATCCGAAAGACAAATTATCCGAAAGATAAAATATCCGAAAGACAAAATATTCTCATGACAAAACATCCGCGAGACAAAATCTTAAATCTCGTCCACCAAATCAACGGGGTCGCGCGCAAAACACCTTTGTGGGGTGTGTGAGATAGTGGGGTGGGGGCATAATAAGAGCTTCTTCATTACACTTATTTCTTTATTGTAAAGTTTTTGTACACTTTAAACTGTAGCACTACTGACACTACAAACTGACAGCACTACTGACACTACAAACTGACAGCACTACTGACACTACAAACTGACAGCACTACTGACACTACAAACTGACAGCACTACTGACACTACAAACTGACAGCACTACTGACACTACAAACTGACAGCACTACTGACACTACAAACTGACAGCACTACTGACACTACAAACTGACAGCACTACTGACACTACAAACTGACAGCACTACTGACACTACAAACTGACAGCACTACTGACACTACAAACTGACAGCACTACTGACACTACAAACTGACAGCACTACTGACACTACAAACTGACAGCACTACTGACACTACAAACTGACAGAATAAATTTCAACGGCATGACTGTACACTTTAAACTGTACAGTGTTACAGTGTGGGGTGTGTGAGATAGTTTGTACTGTGTAATTTGTTGTACAATAATGTAATGTGTGTACAGTTTACGCTGTAATGTCTGTACAGTTTAAAGTGTACACCTTTGTGGGGTGTGTGAGATAGTGGGGTGGGGGCATAATACGAGCTTCTTCATTGCACTTATTTCTTTATTGTAAAGTTTTTGTACACTTTAAACTGTAGCACTACTGACACTACAAACTGACAGCACTACAAACTGACAGAATAAATTTCAACGGCATGACTGTACACTTTAAACTGTAGCACTACATACACAGCAGAGAGAAAAACATTGACTCTCTCATGAAGCCAGTTGTCCTAGTTTAAGAGTAATAACGTTAATCATAGATTTAATTACCGACAGCGGATATAATATCGGCAGATATTTTGTCTTGCGGATATTTTGTCATGAGGATATTTTATCCTGCGGATATTGTGTCGTCGGATATTTTGTCGCGGATATTTTGTCGAGGATATTTTGTCGTCGGGTCAAAACGCGTGTTACCATGATAAACACCCTTTTTTGTAATCTGGATTTATTTTGTAGTTTTTCTGATCAAAAAATCCCCAAAAAGCCTGATTTTTCGGCCTCTAGAGTGGCCTAAGGCCTTAAGACCACTCTAGCGTCAAAATTAGACCACCATAAATGTCTAAATTAAATTTTTAGAAACCGTTAGACCACTATAAACCTCAAAACGTAAAATTAAGAGATTTTTCGCGATTTTTTTTTAGTGAAAGGACAAGTAAGAGGCTAATAATATTCAAGGATGGTATTAGTCATATGTTCAAATGAACAAAAAAAAAATTATATACAAAAATCATAGAAAATTGTGACGCTCGAGCCATCCTCGCGAGGCATGTTGAATTTGAGACGCTCTGCGGCACGCAGAACTGACGTGAATTTGAAATTGGCAAAAAATTTAAAAAATTCTACCAACTTACATGAATATAGCTAGAGAAATACGTAGGGGATTTTTCAAATATGATTTTATGTGTAATTGGTTAGCATTTAAGGCCTTATATACACTTGTAGCGGGCGAAGGGACGTGATTTTCTTGATTTTTTTTCGACGGGACAATAAATGTTTATTGAAAAGAAGTGAAGAACATCGATTAGTATTATACATATTTTCGTGCACTTTTACGATTGTTTTTATTAAAAAAATATTTCAAAATGGCGGAACTCCAGCTGTCTTCCAGAAGTGTCTTCTTTTGAGCATCATTTGCGGTGCACATGATAACTCGAGAACGGTGCATCCGAAATCAGAATTTGAAAAAGATTTCATTAGTATATTGCATTGGCTTGGGCCTGAACGAATGATTTGTAAACATTTTTTAAAAAATGACGATAATTTTAACAAGAAAATCATTTTTAGAAGGGCTACATTTTCGGTTTTTTGTTACGAATTTTTTTTTCAACAAAATTCAAAATCCTTCGTCCAGGCCCTAGCTATTATCATAATAAATGAGTGGTATGAATTTGGTATGGATCGGATTAATAGTTTTTTAGTAATCGTGTCCACCGCAAAGGTTTCTCAAAAAAGACGATTCCGAGATAATCGTGTTTAAGATTCAAGTATGTTTCTTTTACATTTAAAGTTAATTTATTCATACTAACATGGAGTCGTCGATTCCAGGGCCATACATCCTTCTGCATTCTCTGCAGCCTCTAAAACATTGATTTGATACTGCCTACGAGCCATTCTTTCTTCTCTCGTGGCTGCTTGCGCTTGCTGCTCGGCAAACGTGGCACGCTTCGTGCGGTTGAAGTACCTATAATTGTGAATCTAGTGGTCCGATCTTTATGAAATTTGGTGAGAAAATTCTTGAGATATCGTACTTAAAGAATATGCAATCAAAAATTTTTCCATTTTTCCGGCCATCACAAGTGTAAGGCCTTAAAGTTAAAACTCAATTTTCGACAGAAAAAAGGACAGTCATTCGTTAATAACTAATGTTATAATTAAATTATCGAAAATGCCTTACGTATTTCTCTTCGGAATGTTATTTTAAAGATGTGCTCAAAATTTGGAGTGAAAAGAAAGAAAATTGTTGGAGTTGTGCTGCGTGCCATTTTGGAAAATTGCGTTCCGAGAAAACTTCGACGTTTCGCACACGGGCCTGCGAACCTTTGTTTCACAGGTACCAAACTTTTTCCCCTTATTCTAGATGGTTCAAAGGATCTCTCAAGCCAATGCTCAAAAAATCAATTTTTTGAAAATTCTACAGTGGTGCTACTCCCTTAAGAACTCCAGACATTCTACCGTGAAAGCATACTTAGAAAAACGCTGATTCGAGAACAAAATTGTTGAATTTCCGTATTAGTTTTATATGCATAAAGTAATCTCTGAAAATAAGATCCTAATTTTCTCTCAGTCTTCAATCTCGTCTCCTTTCACCCTAAAACGAATTGGATATCATTACTGACACTATGAGCTCCAGACATTCTACCATGAAACCATACTTAGAAAAACGCTGATTCGAGAACGAAATTTTAAAATTTCTGTATCAGTTTTCTGTTCATAACGAGATCTCTGAAAATAAGAACCTAATTTTCCCTTAGTCTTTTATCTCGTCTCGTTTCAACCTAAAACGAATTGGAAATTATTATTGAGACTATGAACTGAAAATTGACGCAAAAAAATCAACGATTTCAGCCCAACATCGTGAGGTTTAAATTTAAGCGAGCAATAGATATCTGCGAATGAACGACACAGTTAAGGGGTCCTCTCACTTTAGACGCTAAAAAAGGCTATTTTCATGAAAAAAATTTTGATAGATATTTATTATAGATATTGATATCAAAGATTTTACGCTTAACAAATACATTAAAAAAAATTGTTATGTATTTATGTAATTTAAACAAACTTTAAACGCGGTTTTCTCGAAACAACATTTTTCGACGTTTGGTTGATAAAATCTTCGAAACTACTGAAACGATCCTGATGAAACTTTAACCACATATTCTTTACAACTATAGCTATAGCGCATATCAAGGATTTTTTTACATTTTGATATTGACTTTCTTTGCCAAAAACGGTGAAAAAACACGTTTTTCTTGTTTTTTCTAAAAATGTCCGCCATTTTGTTATTGTTGCATGTATCAAAAATCGTATGATACGCGCTATAGCCATTAACATACTGAATCTAAAATCGTTTGATTTTTTTGTTTCGGATGATCCATCTCCGACATTTCATCAAGAGCGTAGACCTACAATTTTTTAGGACATTTTTTAACTACCATTTTCGTCTATAAATAGTGACTTAAGGCGTGATATACATTTACAACGACGAAAAAAAAACGATTTTTTTTCTTTAAACGGTAGAACGATATATGTAGAATATTTTCCCAAAGTTTCAAAGCGAAATTCGAAAAACTTCGAACGTTACAGCCCGTCGAGGTTGTGCCTCACCGCTCGAATTCGGAGAGGGCGTGAACTTCAAACGCGTTTTTCTCAAAACTGCATTATCGAAATTGGCGTGCAGGATTACTCAAAAACTATTAAGCCGATTGAGTTGAAACTCGGTAGAAATATTGATAATATTGCTACCTTCTACTTAAGGGGAATTGTTTTTGAAAAATTGAAAAAAAAAACGCCTTTTTCATCCACATTTTACAGAAATGTTGTGTGAAATGTTGATTTCTTTTTTTGTAAATGCGTGCCATTTTCTTAAGTTTGCATTTTCTTTATTTTAATTACCGTCACATAGAAACTATACATGTTATAACTGAAAAAATGTTTCAACTTTTTTGCAAATCAAAGTCCACGGGAAGCAAGACGCCGATTCGCAACTCCCGAGGCGACCTTGCTGTAAGACTCTACCACAGCTCCGCCATTTTGATGATGAATTAATTTTAAATAATTGTTTTGTATACTTAAATATACCATTAAAGTATACCTAAAGTTTGATAATTGCAGAATAATTATTCCTTAGTTTAAAAAATCCCTCAATATTGCTTGTTTTTTTCCTGTCTAAACATATATCCCGCCTTAACCCTTAACAGTCATCAGGGGTTGAAACAACCCCAGCCGTTTTTCGACCAACCAGAATTTTTTTTCGAAATTTTTTTTTATATATTATAAATTACACGACTTAAAAATAATCGGCATGGTCTCACACACAAGGGTTGAAAATACATTGGAATATATATATTTTTTTTCTTCATTTTTTCAATTATTCATCACTGTCCAAAGTGAATGAGGTTGATTCACCCCCAACGTCACAATCTGGAGGTGTGACTGACAAGGGTTAAATAGAATTTTTTGACAAGGGTTTAAAAGAATTTTTTTTGACAAGGGTGAAATAGAATTTTTTTTAAATGTATTTTGAAATTGTATTTATTAAGTGTAACAACTTTTATATCAATATTTATGATATAAACCTATCAAAACATTCATGAAAATAGCCTTTTTAGCGTGTAATAATGAGAAGACCCCTTAAGCCTTTTCACTCGAGAGGTGACCTTCACTCCCCACTTACTATCCGAGTGAAAAAGGCCTCAAAAGTGTTGACCCCCATCCTGTTTATCTTGCCTCGTTAGCCTCGATGATTTCACCTTGGCATAAAAAAAAACTTTGATGACAACCCATCAAAATAAAAATGTCCATGCCCTCTCTCCCCTTTGCAGATCATCGTCCTATCGCCCTGTTACCCAAAATAAAATTGGCCAACTCTGATTGTCCGCAGTGCCCGGCAATCCACCCCAGGAGATTCGATGCACGGCTCTGACCTCTCAGTCGCTGCAAGTATCGTGGAATCCACCGCCGGACATGAGTCTGAACGGTGTACTCAAGGGTTACAAAGTGACCTGGGAGAGTATGGACTCGATGACGGAGATGGCCAAGTCAGAGACAAAGATAACGTCCGCTCTCACCGTTGTGATAAGCAGCCTCGAGAAGCACACGAATTATTCCATACAGACGTTGGCTTTTACCCGAGCGGGCGACGGTGTCATGTCACCACCTCTCTACTGTATGACCGAGGAGGACATACCGGAAGTGCCGGCTGGTATCAAAGCCGTAGCCAGCTCTGCAAATTCAATAATAATATCCTGGCTGCCGCCGCACCGTGCCAACGGCGTCATTATATCGTATTACGCTTACGTCAGGGGTAACGGTGGAAAGATGAAATTGAACTCGGAGACGCTTCAGCCTCATCAGACGAGTTATCAGGCTGAAAATCTTCAGGAGGGTCACCAGTACGAGTTCGAAGTTGCGGCTGTTACGATGATCGGCGAGGGACCGAGAACTCCCTCCGTTGTTGCCTCCCCATCGAGCAATGGTGATCCGTGAAATATTTGGATGTTGAATAAGTTCACGCTGTTTTTTTTTTCGTAAAAATTAATGCTTGAAAAAATCATTCCTGTGGCGTGATCAACTCCTAATGATTCTGCAAGTTCAGCTAGCATCTGACATGAGAAATTTTACATGTTTAAGGCCTTAGGCCACAGTAAGGGGTATAAAATCATATGCGAATTTAACAATTTTTTTTCGTATGAAAAAGTGATTCACTCGTAAAATTCATTACACATCTATTTAGTATGGATATCAAGCTGTTAGAAAATATATGTTTTTTTATGTACAAAATGCCCGACTACTAATATTTTCTTTTGTTATCTTTTTTTAGGCGCTCCGCGGCGTGACATTTAGCATCCACAATTTTTTACCGAGAACAAAAAACAAAAATTCTCGTCAATCTACATTAGAATACCTAGAGAAGTACGTAGGGAATTAAAAAAATATTGTTTTTTTCAAAAGTTGTAGGTATTTGAACTTAAGAAATGAATTTTCATTGAAAAATTTCGTTATAACTGCTCATAAAATGAAAAGTTTTCGATTAATCAGAAATTCCGTTCGTACTTCTCTGCGAAATGCAATTAGAAACATGACTTTTGAATTTGAAGTAAATCGAGTGAAAATTGTTGAAGTTATTTGTCACGCCAATTGGAAAAAAGCTGTTTGGAGAAGTTTCGAGTAGTCGGCCATTTTGTACATCGAAAAAAAATATATACAGGGTGTCCCAGAACTCAACGTTAAGCCGACACCGGGTGACAGGATTGATTGTAACCATCATGAGAAAAATCAGAATGAAAATAAATCAGAAAAAAAATAAAGCAGGGCCTTTCAAAGTAGACAAATTTTGAAAATTTTAAATTCATAGTTTAACAAATAGTCTTAATTCTAGGAAACTTGGGATTGTTTGGGTTTGTTTGGGTTTGTTTCACAATAACCGAAAAATGGTTACAGTTTGACCAAATTTCTAGGCTTTTCTTAAATGCCCATAATTTTCAAACTGCATGGGATAGATTTTTTTTCTGATTTTTCTCATGATGGTTACAATCAATCCTGTCACCCCGTGTCGGCTTAACGTTGAGTTCTGGGACACCCTGTATATATTTTCTAACAGCTTGATATTCATACTAAATAGATGTGTAATTAATTTTATGAGTGAATCACTTTTTCATTAAAAAAAAACTGTTAAATTCGCACATGATTTTATACCGATTACTATGGCCTAAGGCCTTAAACTAGAGATGTAAAATATCACAGATTCAACCAAATTATATTATAGTTGTGATAATTGTTTTATACTAAATAGTTTTATAGTAAAGTTCATCTTATTTAACTAGTGGTGCTTCTTGTGGAATCGAGTGGTCAAGCTCACTAACGTTATGAAATATAGGTCTCTTCTATTAGTGCAGTCGTGCTGTATATTAGAATCGTAATCGGTTTTTTTAGGGGATGAAAGGGGATGGGGGTGGATTAATGCCAAACTACAACCCCCACGAGGTCGGCGCCGGGAGACAAAATGTTCAGAAAAATCCGCGTTTTATTTTTGTCCACAGCGCCGAAGTCGTGGAAGTTCATTTTGGGGGTGAAAAAGTAGGGTGAAATTTTGAAATATCATTTTTCATTCGATAAGTCTTTAGGAAAAATTCATACAATGTTTGTTCAAATGGGAACGTTGTAGCCCCGAAAAGACGCGTCGATCGAACATTTGATCATCTCTCTCCAATAATATCTTCACCCCCAAAAGAATTGTTGAAGTATAAACTAAAAAATGGTTTATTGAATAACTCAAAAACAATCTATTTTTCGGGGATGGTTTAAATGTACGAAATGTAGAGAACAATTTTCTCTGTATTTTCGTTCTTACGGACCACCCTTGAATGTTGCTTTTTCGAACCCCTCTCAGGGATTGAAAATTCAAAATGAAATTCTGGGGAAACTATTGACCGAAAGTAAAGAGATACGAGTTTGGCGCTGTGGAAAAAATGTAGCTGTGGTTTCAAGCTACAAATTCCTTCACGGCGGCGAATTCGTGCTGTCAATAGTTTTCCCAGAATTTCATTTTGAATTTTCAACCCCCGAGAGGGGTTGGAAAATCAAAATTCATGGGTGGTCCATAAGAAACGAAAATATAGAGAAAATTATTCTCTACATTTCGTACATTTGAACCATACCCGAAAAATTGATTGTTTTCGAGTTATTCAATAAACCATTTTTTTTTGTATTTCAATCATTTTTTGGGGGTGAACATATTAATGATCAAATACTCGATCGACGCGTATTTTCAAGGGCTACGACCTTCCCATTTGAACAAAAAGTGTCCGATTTTTTTCTAAAGAGTTATTAAATGAAAACTGATTTTCAAAATTTCACCCCCAAAATGAACTTCCACGACTTCGGCGCCGTGGACAAAACTAAAGCCCGGATTTTTCTGAACATTTTGCCTCACGGCGCCGACCTCGTAGGGGTTTTAGTTCGGCATTAATCCACCCCCATCTCCTTTCATCCCCTAAAAAAACACCCTACACCCCGATTTTTAGGCAAACTTGGATTTAGCACCCGCGGCACCTACAAAATCACCTGTGAAAAAACTAGCCGTCTTCTAATTTTCTCCGATTCCGGGGTGTTTCTGCGACAGCACGACTGTACTATATACAGGGTGTCCCATTTTAATCTTACACCTGAATTTTCTCGAAAAATATTGCTCGGACGAAATATTGTGTGGAACAAAACTTCTAGGGAATGAAGGGGGACGTTTGAAAAAAATTTATTTGAGGAGCCAAAATTCAAAATGGCGGCGTTACAAAGGCTGACATGTTTTTTTCAAACGGAAACATAACTTTTTTTTATTGCCAAAAAATTTGTCAGCTGAAAACTAAAAACTTTTGTTGAAAAAATTTTTTGATAAAGTTCATAGTTTTCAAGTGAGAACATCATTTTCAATTATTTCAGATGTATCCAGGATTTGTGTGTGTGTGTGTGTGTGTGTGTGTGTGTGTGTGTGTGTGTGTGTGTGTGTGTGTGTGTGTGTGTGTGTGTGTGTGTTTTTTTCTACTTATCGTGATCAAAGTTCGTCAAGGATTTAAAGAAACACGTTTTTGGGCCTGAAAATGGCACAAACGCTATTAAAATGGAAAAAAACTATTTTTCATCGATTTTCCTCCAAAATTTTCTCATGAAATATCGTCCAAATTTGAAAACAAAAAAACAAAAAAAAAATTTCAACAAAAAAATCTGATTCTTTTTTTGTTCAAGTGGTCATACATTCGAAAATACAACATTGAGCGGCTTGCCGTGAGACATTTAGTCTAATTGTCCCTACCACCGGCATTTGCGTTAGCCAAAGCGTAGGAGGTTGCATGGCTGAGTCTGTTGCAGACCATTCGCGTTACCCAGAACTTGAAAACTATGAACTTTATCAAACGTTCTCACTTGAAAACTATGAACTTTATCAAAAAATTTTTTCAACAAAAGTTTTTAGTTTTCAGCTGACAAATTTTTTGGCAATAAAAAAAAGTTATGTTTCCGTTTGAAAAAAACATGTCAGCCTTTGTAACGCCGCCATTTTGAATTTTGGCTCCTCAAATAAATTTTTTTCAAACGTCCCCCTTCAATCCCTAAAAGTTTTGTTCCACACAATAGTTCGTCCGAGCAATATTTTTCGAGAAAATTCAGGTGTAAGATTAAAATGGGACACCCTGTATACGAGAAGACTACCTTTTTCTTTGTTCCCTTTTCAAGTAAAGATTTAAATAGAGATAACAAACTTTACTATAGACAATATAACTTTGTAGTTAACTCTTTCAATGGGAATTTTCGTTCAAGTTCCCATAAAGGGCCATCTTAACCCTTCCTCGACACTGGGTCATTCTCACCCGGACGAATTTGACGTAAATTGCTTACTTTCCTAAAACTGTCAGTTTTCAGCAATTCAACTTTATACTTTCCGAATTTTAAATATGCAGGCATATTAAGAAATATTTAAGGTGTATCCCGGATTTGTGTCCAATAAAAACTGAGCGAAGTTGTTAAGGGCAGGTGGATGAAGTGTCAAGCCGTGGACAAATATAAGTGTGTAAAGGAAGGGTTAAAATACTATGACGCCATCTGTTGGAAAACAGCGAGAACTTATTCAAAGTCCCAATACAATTCTTCCTTTTCTTACCCCCCTGCTCGCGGGAGTATTTATAAACGTTAATATCTTTATTTGGACAATTCAGTGAAAGCTGCTATTTACTCGTTTGGCACGAGTCCCGTCGTACCGTGGAAACAGGACGTAACGCTGCCCTGTCGTAGCGTTGGAGTGCCGACGCCCTCGGTGACCTGGAAACAGGGCAATCATATAATCAAGCCCCCGAGCAAAGGAACTTCGGTTCACAGCGATGGCTCACTCCACATCACTAATCTTCACCGGGGCGACAGTGGAAATTACACTTGCCACGTTGAGAATCGTCACGGCTCCGATCAGATAACTCATCGATTGACTGTCCAAGGCAAACATTCCATATTCAACTTGTTTCTAACTTTGGAATATTCGGCAATTCACGTTTGGCAATTGTCGATTTAGTGTTGATGTCCCAGGCATTGGGAACGCTGGTAACATTGTGGTCGTTTTCCTGTCGCGTCAAAGTGTAGAGCTGCAATCAGTTGCGAAGAAAAGAGAAGAATTTTTTTTTATTTGACCAGTCCTCGAGTCGAAATTGTCAGTTTGTTTTGATCTTGCTCTTTATAGGGCTGGGAGATAAAGGTTATAAGGTATATCTGCGAGATTGAGCCGTCGTGTAGTGTAAAAATAGACAAACGCGGTCGTTTGAATTTTTTTTCTCGAAAACCATCAAACGTAGGACATTTCGGATTTTTGTGATTATTTAAGGGGAGATATACACTTAGGAGCCGGAAAAAAGGATATTTTTGTGAATTTTTTCAGGGAAAACTATTCGAAATTTCGGATTGGGGTTTTAATTATCTAAAAGTATATACATTCAAAAATGTGTTTAATTTTGTTTATTTAAAAATATCAAAAATATACAAGGATATTGTATGATCCTTGGAGCGTCGTAAAAAAATCTGCGTATAAGGTACCCACCGGCGTTTCTTCAAAAATCATCTGAAAAAGAACCCAAAGGATTATTAAATTTGAATATTTTGCGTTTCGCAGGTCGTGTGGCGAGCATTTTACATCGTCGGGCGTTGTGATTGCAGCCGTCCGTGTCATCTGAAACAAACGATTTTTTAAAATTCTATTCCCTACTAATGTGGTTATCGTTCGGCCCTCCATCTTTTTTATTGCTTCACAATTACTATTTTTCCGCGCTACGAGAAGTGAAAATTTTATTGTAAAAATCGGAGACGTCTTTTTCAAACGCCGCCATTTCATAATTTTTTTCTAATTTTTTTCATACGAGGGCCGAACGAGAACTACGTTAATAAAGAATGGAATTTTAAAAAATCGCTTCTGTCAGATGACAAGGACGGCCGCAATCACAACGCCCGACGATTTTAAAAAATCGCAACACGACCTGTGCAGCATCAAATATTATGTAAAATTTCGAATGCAACGCTTTGAACAAAATTTACGATGTTACTTCAAACATATATAAATATAACTGTGAAATACTGACCATGTAGATTGAACCGTTTCTCTCAATTTAATTCCCGAATAATCACCTTGAAAATGGGTTTTCACACTGGCATACGGCTCTAACGTAAAATTAACACTGACTTAACGGCGGGGTAAAGTTAATTCGGCGAAAAAAAGGCATGTTTTTAAGATTTTTTTTTGGCGTAACTAATAGTGTTCGTTTATTGAAAAATTTACATATAATAAAGTAACATTTGAACAACATTCTCCTAAATTTGCATTGCAAAATATTCAAAATTGAGCGAGTGATAATTAAACCCCGGAGGCGCCTCGAAAAAAAGTTGGTTTGCGGCGTGCACCATAACTCGCAACAGAATCATTTGAAACAAAAAAAAATCACAATGCATTTGTTAAAGGAGATGTTTGTCGAGGTAATGACGGGAGGGTTTTTTTTTCGATTTTTCGATTTTTCGTAGCACTTGGGAGCCAAAAACCCGATTTTCGCTAAAAAAAATCGGCTAATTTGTTGTTGAAAAATTAGTAATTATTTAAAAAAAAAAAAAAAAAAAGCTCTCGACAATACCTGGTGAATTATGTGAAGAAGTACTGTGCAAAATTTCAAAGCAACTGGTCCAGTAGATTTTGAGTTATCGTGCACACGGACTTCAAATATGACAAGTCTCAGAAAAACGGTTTGAAAAACGCAGAAGAGAAGAGAACGGCATGGAGCAATAGACGCTCAAATACTCATAACTTCGTCAATTTTACTCTGATCGACTTGAAATTTTAACACAATATTCTTGATATATTATGCATTCATTTAAAAAATTTTAAAAATGAAAAACAAAATTTCAATACTTTACCCCGCCCTTAACGTCTAAAGCGAGAATAAATTTCTCTTTGCGCCACTTTTAGGCGCTAAGTAGGAAGTTGATATACCGTTCTTGAATGCTACACGTATATCCACACACACATACACGCTATTATGCATACAGACACACACTGATGACATACAAGGCATCACAACCTCTCTACTAATTGCATAGAGAAAGCATAAATCCAAAATAAATTACAATACTCAATTGAGACTTATACGTCAATTTTTTTTTATCATAATACGTCAATGCCTGACTTGAAAAGAGTTATTTTAATAAATTATTTCGCCTACACATGGAATCGAGCCTATAAACTAGCTGCCAATTTTCTGCCTATATCACAGCAGTTGATTTGGGTGACACTTTGAGGCTCATATTGGGACGTCTAGCATTAAGTAGCCTCAAGAGAGGCTTAAATGAAGTCAAAGTCCTTCGAAATAGGCTGGAATGGAGTCAAAGGCCTCTAAGATTTTGGCTGAATTCATTTAAACCTCAAGAGAGGCTCAAATGAAGTCAAAGACCTTCAACATAGGCTGAAATGGAGTCAAAGGCCTCCAAACTGAAAATTTCGGCTCGGGCTGTCCGATATATTTTCAACCCTATTCGAAAAATCTTACATGTCAAGTATTGATAGTTGCCAATCAAAGTTGAGGAATTCTCACAGTGTAACGGGTCGAAAAATGTCTAATTTTCGCGATTTTTTTTCAATGGTTAAAATAGGCATATCAGTCCGACTTTTATGTCAATTCAAAGCACTATTGAAGAACAGAAATAAATGTTTTAACGCTTATTTTGATTAGAAAAAAAGTGTTAACTGTTGAAAATGTCTTTGAAAAAAAAGGAGTCCTCACGAATATTATCTGAAACAAAATTTGTAAAAAGATTATTGATCAGTACGAAAGCCACTAACATACTATGGAAGTTTAAAAAAATAAAAATTGACAAAATGGCGGCGGCTTGGAAAAAAGTATCGAATTTAGCCTATTGTTTCGACAGTTTTTCGTTAAAAAAAACAAAGATTAAAAAAAAAAGCTTCCATTGCAAGATAAGAAATGGCGTGAACAATGTTGTGTCAAAATTTGAGACGGATAGCTTGAAAGCTCTTCCTTTGAGAGTGTACACCGTTTTGAAAAACGACATTTCGAGAAAAACGCGTTTAAGGGGCCAGTTCACTTTGGAGCCACGAAAGAAAGCTATTTTGGCGATTTTTTTGAGGATTTTATAAAAGTTGTTGGGCTTGCTAAATAAAGTTTTAAAATATATAAAAAAAAAAATATTCATTTTTAAGGCGTTACCCCCACTTGTAGCGCAAAAAAAGGCCTTTTTCATGAATTTTTTTATAGAAAACTACAAAACTTTTTTAATCGATCAATATACCATCTTAAAGAACACATCTTGAAGAACTTTCAGTAATTTTTTTATTGAAAAATATTACATTGTTTAGTGGCAAATGGCCGTCAATGAAATAATGTTTTTATATACACGGTTTGCGGTGACCAACATTGCGGCGAAGTGGATCATCTGAAAAAAAAAATGCGGATGGATTTAGTCAAATATAAGTATAAACTAGTCTCTAATCGAAGGATTTTAAAAAATATTCATTTTTCACAAAATGGCGGACAGTCAAAGTTAATGGTTCGATTTTAACAAAAAAAAAAACGGCCGTTTTTTGGCTATAAAACGGCCATTTTTTTCGAAAAAAAAAATCGAACGATTAAAGACTACATTTTTATGTATTAAATAAGCCTGCAAAATTTCAAGAAGATCGGTTCATTAGTGTTCGAGTAATCTTGGTGACCGACATCAGAAATGCCATTTTGAGAAAAACGCGTTTAAAGTTTCAATTTCCGGTCGTTTACACAACGGATTCTTCTCTTTCAACGCTCGTATCTCAGTCAATTTTGTTCGGATCGACTTGAAATTTTCAGGACATATTCTCAGATACTTATACTTCAAAAAAATGCAATAGAAAAAAATCGATTTTTTCAAAATCGCAAGTGGTGGTAACCCCTTAAGTACAAAAACGTAACGCCTTAAAAATAAGTAGGCTAGGTAGCTCCATCACAACTCGGCAACGGTTTGTCTGAAACAAAAAAATCAAAGTCTGAAACAAAAAAATCAAAGTCCATTAGATTCAGTACGACACCAGCTACAAAATGACCCTCGGATATAAAGTTTTGTCAAAAAATAAAAAAATGCCTGATAAAAAACGAAAAAAGTAAAAAAAAACGCGTTTTTTCGCAGTTTTTCGCGAAAAAAAAGAGTAAAAATCAAAATTTTAAAACCATCGAGGGTCATCTTGTTGCGAATCATGTTTACAATATGTGGTTCAAATTTCAAGAGAATCGGTTTAATAATTTTAGAGATACAATGGAGCTAGATTTTAAAAACGTTGTTTCGAGAAAAACGCGTTTGAAGTTTATGCTATGAAAAAACTTTCACCTAAACTCAATCGGCAATTCCTGCACCGTACGAAATCCCTTCTGATTGCTCATTATCGTCGATTTCTTCAAGTATTGCTTGCTTTCGATTTTTTGAAATTTTCAAAGTGGACTGGTCCCTTAAAGTTTCGAGTCCGAAAATTTCATATAAATTGTCTACTCACGACGAATCGGTGATCCATGTTAATAACCGTCTATACTATCGGATAATGCAAAAAAATCGATTTTTTGAAAATCTTACACTCGTGATGATCCCTCAAGACCCAATGCCACGAATTATTCAATTGAAAAATGTTCAATTGTCATCAAAGCGGCGAACTGAAGATAACATTGTCTTTTCAGTTCCACCGGCCGCTCCTCTCCTGCACGCGACAAGCGCAACGAGCAATTCGATAAGCGTGCAGTGGAAAAATGCGGATGACGGTGGTGCCTCGATACGCGGTTACATTCTCCATTACAAGAGAAAATTTGGCGAGTGGGAGGAGGTGAAATTGTCGCAGAAGATCAACAGTTTTCTCCTGTCGAAGCTCTGGTGCGGGACGGACTATCAGATTTATCTGACGGCTTACAACAGGATCGGTATGGGACAACCGAGCGAGACGATAAACGCCACGACCGACGGTTCGAAGCCCGAGTCATCGCCGACGAACGGCGATCGCTTCATCACCGTCAACGTATCATGGATCGTCATACATCTCAGCGCCTGGAACGACGGTGGATGCCCGATAACTTACTTCGAACTTGAATACAAACGCAACAAGGAAGACTTTTGGACCCTCGTGTCGAACAATATCGAGGTAATTGCACGGACAAAAAGAAATAGTACAAAATACAGGGGCTACACAGTTCGCATTGGACTCGAGTGATTGCACAGCGATATTTACTGAAACACAGTGCTCAAAATACAGTGTGCTCAAAGTAAATTATTACCAGTTCCTATACTGTCCTCTTTGAGCTCGAACCGCTCTACTGTATCTTTCACTGGAACGCACAGTCCAAAATACAGTGGTCAAAAGTAAATTTTGACAGTTCAACACTGTAATATCCCGAGTCGAAATTTAGACCCTCCTTTGAATGCTCGAGAACCTATTTCCTTTGTAACGCACAGACCGTCGCCCTCCTTTGACTCTTGAACCTATATGGAGAAATTTGCACTGTTGGCGACCCTCCTTTAGCCCTACTGAACTTTCTATTCAACCTCCTGAGCCTCCTTTAGGCCTATGGGCTCGGCTTGCGTGAACCTACACAACCTCGTTTTGGCCTAAAGTCATATCTGTACCCTACAGAACCTCCTTTGAATCCAAAGCAGAAGGAAAATGAAAGATTGCATCCAAAGGAGGTTCTGTAGGGTCAAGCTATATCTGAAAAATAAATTATATGTGTGAATTAAAAATATGATGTTTGATTATTTATTATAAGATCGATTTATTAATTCGAAACATATACATAAATTGTCACAACTATAAATTATTTCGTGTAACTTAAAAAAACGTTATATTAAACGTATACTATATATGCACTATAGTATAGTACAAATATAGTATACGTTAGTAGTCCAGTAAAGTACGCTGGTACTACATTTGTTTGTGTGTTTTCAAGTTTATTTCATTATTATAAATAAATGATATATAGTTTATCTGAAAATATTTTTTAATTATAATTATCCCTTCTTTGGAATATCGGTGAACTGCGGCATATTGAAGGGCAGCATATTGAAGTAGGCTTAAAGGAGGGTAAGTAGGGTCAGAAGAGGTTTAAAGGAGGGCTAGGAGACTCTGCGAGCCACCGGTGAAAGGAGTCAAAGGAGAGTTAGTAGGGCGAAAGGAGGTTTAAAAGAGGGTCTGTAGGTTTGCGTAAGCATTAAATCAGGCTCACTAGGGTTTAAAGGAGGCTCAGATGAACCTACTAAACCTCCTTTCAGTGAAAAAGTCCAATTTCTGCCACTTTTGGAGGTTCAGTAGGTTCTGATATACATGTTTTTGAGATTTCCATTTGAACCTCTTGAACCTCCATTGAATGACAAATTGGGATCGAAAGGAGGTTTAAAGGCGGGTCTAAATTTCGACTCGGGATAAATTTAACAAAATTCGTAATTTGACAGTTGGTTAATCTGTATTATGTGCAATTAATGCGCCAGTTATATCGACAGAGTTTATGTAGACACACGAAAAAAAAAAGTTTATCCATAAAAGAAGTTTGAAAAAAGTGTGTAGAAAATATTTAAAAATCAGTCACATACACAAGAACGTGCCTTTTTGTAAATAATTCTCTCTTTTTTATAATTTCGTGAATTATGTCGCAAAAATTTCAACGTTCGCATCCTATCGACCACGCACTACTAACTGGCAATCCTTTGTGTCCTGGCCTCGTACCTCACCTCGTGCCTCATTTGCGTACAGTATAAAAATCAGTGAACGCATTTAAATTTTACAGTTGAATATTTTTACCGAAATCACTGATGTATTCACAATATCAAACTGCAAATAAACCAGTTTAACTGTAAAAATCTCAGAGTGCGCAGATAACGTCACGAACTGTCGAAAGAAGAGTAAAACTACCGTGCCACACTGCGAGATTTAAGGGCGGGGTATAGTTAATTCGGCGAAAAAAAGGCGTTTTTAAGATTTTTTTTTGGCGTAACGAATAGTGTTCGTTTATTGAAAAATTTACATATAATAAAGTAACATTTGAACAACACTCTCCTAAATTTGCATTGCAAAATATGCAAAATTGAGCGAGTGAAAATTAAACCCCGCAGGCGCCTCGAAAAAAAGTTGGTTTGCGGTGTGCACCATAACTCGCAACAGAATCATTTGAAACAAAAAAAATCAAAATGCATTTGTTAAAGGAGATGTTTCTCGAGGTAATGACGGGAGGATTTTTTTTTCGATTTTCCGATTTTTCGTAGCACTTGGGAGCCAAAAACCCGATTTTCGCTAAAAAAAATCGGCTAATTTGTTGTTGAAAAATTAGTAATTATTAAAAAAAAAAAAAAAAAAGCTCTCGACAATACCTGGTGAATTATGTGAAGAAGTACTGTGCAAAAGTTCAAAGCGATTGGTCCAGTAGATTTTGAGCTATCGTGCACACAGACTTCAAATATGACAAGTCTCAGAAAAACGGTTTGAAAAACGCAGAAGAGTTTGGTCGCTTAGCGCTCATTGCACATAAGTTTGAGAACACTTCTCGATTGCATAAAAATCTGAGAAAATTCATGCATATTGAAGGTACTCAAAAGATTAATTTTGCATAATAATAATTCCAAAATGTTATTAACAAAGTGATGAAAAAAAAAATTAGTCAACAAATTTCCCCGCAACCCAATTTTTTTTCGTGATTCGTTCATTTTTCTGAATACGTATGGATTTTTTTTGAGATTTTTCAATTGTCTTTGAATTTTTAGAAATTCAAAATAAAACTCGATAATTTTCTTATACTCACTCAAAGTCGTGTATACTAATATACACCATGCCTCGAATATACATAACGGGACCGGAACGGGCCCGTTTATCAAGAAATTTATTCGGGGTCGAAAAATACAATAGCGCGCCGCGCAGCTGCCGCCCAGGTATAAAACCCGGCATGGAGCAATAGACGCTCAAATACTCATAACTGCGTCAATTTTACTCCGATCGACTTGAAATTTTAACACAATATTCTTGATATATTATGTATTCATTTAAAAAATTAAAAAAAAATTAAAAAAAAACATTTAAATACTTTACCCCGCCCTTAATGAATCACTCTGTACTCAGTACAGTGTACACTGTAACCCTTGCACTTTGCGTACAGTATAAAAATCGGTGACCTCGTTTAAATTTTCTGTTGAATATATTTACTGAAATCACTGATTTATTCACAACACCAAACTGTAAATAAGCCAGTGTAACTGTAAAAATCTCAGTGTGTACAGGAAAATTCGTCATTTTTGTAGGACAGGATTTACATTGCTCTGTTTTACTGTAAATTGAAATATGGCATCCTGTTTTTTATGCGGTTTATACTGTGATTTTGGCTGTTTCTTTTTATCCGTGTGGCGAAATGAGCCTTCGAGAACATCACGAAGAAAATCCTAACCAAGGATATCCTTTGCTTTCACCAGGAAATAACGATTAACTTGATCGACATACGTTTAACTCCAATTCCCAACAGCCACAAAGATCTTACACGCTCAGCGAACTTCAGCCCGGCACGACGTACGAGATTCGAGTGCGTGCTCACAACAACGCCGGCTCGTCGAGCGCCGAATACAAGATAACAACGCTTCAACCTCACAGCACATCGACCGTGCCAGCCATCGAAATCGACCACTACGTTCCTCAGCAGACGCCGGTCTACTCGGATCTGAAACTCATCGTTCCTCTGATCCTCAGCTCGTTCGCTATCATCGCTGCCGCCGGGGCTGTTTTTTACTGCTTCAGGAAACGTTAGTAGCGCAAAACGAACATCAATCGCGAACAAGGCTGATACACATGTGCAAATAAATCGACGCTGCTTACGAAAAGTAGCACGATTGAAAGTTCTTACGAAAACTAGCATGATTAAGGGACCAGTGTGAACGCTGAAAATTTGGGTGATCTTTGGGATTTTTTTGGAAGAAAAGTAGTCAAATATTTTGGAAAATTAAGAATACATTTGGCTATATTTGACTAGATTTGACGGCAAGCCAAAGCGTGCTGGTTTTCGCGTTAAATTTCGAAAGGCGCCAGTTTTCGTGGCGAAAACCGAAACTTGCTAATTTTCGTGTCGGAAGCCAAAACATGCTAGTTTTCGCGATGATAACAAACGTGCTTGTTTTCGTAAGAATTCTGAAACATGCTACTTTTCGTAAGCAGCATCGAGATGATTTTACATTGGTCATGCCTCTCGCGAGCTTTTGAGAATCTAATAACGTCGATAACCTCGACGAATGTCTCATTGATCAGGTCCTCTGTTGGGAGACATCGCCAGTCTCCACGATGCTCAAACCGCCGCAGCCCTGGACAACAAACAAAATATGGAACAACGGGAACAATACTACGCGACGGTGCTGAAACCTCTGCGATCGCCGATACACGAAATGGGCACGCTCGAGAGAATACCAGGTGAGGATAAAAATCACAAATTCATTGCGCAAATCTTTGAAACCCAGCACTCCAAACATGTTTCTCTTTCGTACGATAAAAAAATGCGGCAAATCCAAGCTTATTGGGATGTTGAATAAGATCTCGCTGTTTTTTTCGTGAAAATTAATGCTTTATTTGAAAAAAAAAAAATCATTCCTAATGCTTTCAAACGTTTCGAAACCGTCGTGTGATCAACTCCTGATGATTCTGCAAGTTCAGCTAGCGTCTGACATTAGTATTCACAAAGTAATGCCTCCAATTCAACACATCAAATTCATTAGCTTTTCAAGCGCATAAACCAATCTCTGCGTGTTGTTTCCGATAGAGAATGGTCGCCGTAAGTCTCGACAAGAATTCTCGGTGCTTCAGCTGCAGATTTTTGAAAAATAAAGTAGTGCAGTAGAATTCCCTGCAAATACGCTTTTTTGTCAGGAATTTTGACATATTCAACACTAGAAAAAAAAAGTTGCTTACACTTCGGCGAAATGATATACACTGGATTTCAAGCTTGCTTAGAGTACTTCTGTGTAGATACGTTGCCATCTTAAGGGGTTAGGCCACTTTAGAGGCCGAAAAAATAGGCTTTTTGGGGATTTTTTTTTTCAGAAAAACTATAAGATAAATCGAGATTACAAAAAAGGGTGTTTATCATACATATCAGTGACTGTATACAATAATTTTTGTGAAGCGATCAATTTCAAAATCGCGACTGTGTAGCGTTTTTGCGAGGACGTCTCCGTTTTTCCAGGGTCCACGGCCGGACAAACAGCTCCTGTAATTTTTTAATTATTATGTCGAAAATTTTTTATATAAAATATCATAATTTTATAAATATAATAATTTATAAAATTAAATTAATTCTGTTCGATACAATAAAATAATATAATAATAACAAATATAATAAAATATAATAATTTTTGAATTATAATGCATTTTTATTAAATTTTATATAATAACTGCTGTAGAAGTACATAGGATTTTTTCGATATATTGATTCTTAGCCAAATGGCGCACTTCTAAAGTGGAAAGTGAAAAATTTGCCTAAAAAATCGTCAGATAATTGTTAATAACAAATAAACTATGCAATATGAAAAAAAATCCTACGTACTTCCATAGACAGTGTATTTTTCAAGATATATTCGACATTTCAAGTGAATCGGTAGAAAATTATCTGAGTTATGTTTCTGGCCATCTTAAAAAATGCAGTTTTGAGATAAACGCTGCACAGCCGCCGTTTTGAAATGAATCGTTGAAAAAATGGTTGTATACAATCATTGATATGTATGATAAACACCCTTCTTTGTAATCTCGATTTATTTTGTAGTTTTTCGGCCTCTAGAGTGGACTAAGGCCTAAACCCTTCGACTGCACACTTCCTCCACGAACCCCTGACTGTATATGGGGTCGATCCGACCCCAGCCGTTTTTCAGATCATTGTATTTCGGTAAATATGATTTTTTTTGCAGAGACGTTTTTTGTAGTCAGTGATCCTTATTTCATGGCCCAATGTTCTTTTTTCAAGAAAAACAAATCTTAAGTGCCCAGACATTCGTTCAAAGTGGGAGATGCGTTGAAAAATACGTACGAGCACGAAAAAGATCATATTTTTTTTTCGCAAAATATAAAAAAGATTATTTGAGGTTTTCAAAGAGGAAGGTTTGTAGATACAGAAAAAAGACAATGTGGACCGTCTTTCCAAAAAGTATATTTTTCGGAGGTGCGAATTTGAAAATTTTCGGAATAGTGAAAAATGGAAAATATCGACTCCTTCGGCAGATTAATTTATGAAAACGTAAATATTTCCCATTTTTTTACTTCAATAACTTATTATTATTCACATTTACCGCAATCGACGCATAAGTACATTCGGTGCTCGTTGCACATATCCCTCCTGCATAACGGGCACTCGCTTTTAGTTTTATGATCAGCATCGTAAATACATAATTTACTATAGTAGCGCAAAATAAAAAATATCTATGAGCATTTTCCATCGTAACTCACTCACATGTAGTAATAAAAGACCAAATTTTCACAAAAAAAAAAATGTTTTCACTTTCACCGCACTAGTGCATAAACGGGGTCGATTTGACCCCCGATCCTTTTTCGACAGCTGTCCTCAGTACACGGCCAGGATGTACGATGTACATCCGAGTGTCCCCCTATAAAGTAGGAGTGGGGGAACATTCGAGCGCCGCACTGCGGCCGAATAGATAACCCCATTTTGCGATACAGGCAGTTGCAAAAAATGGGGTCAAAATGACCCAGTGTGCAGTCGAAGGGTTAACATTATGAAAAAAAACGTTCACACTCCGGCAAAGTGACATACGCTAAATTTCAACCTTGCTTGGAGTACTTCTCTATAGATGCGTTACCATCTTAAAGAGAGGTACCAGAATAAAAGGTGAGAAAAACAGGTAAACTTCGGGAATTTTTATCTCAAAAACTAATGTTTCGATTGGATCCGCGTTTTTTATTGGAAAATACGTACATTGAGGTATGTTTAGGAATGTTTTAAAATAGATTCGCTGACTGGAAGCGATTCAAACGCAATTACAGTCCGACCTCCGAATAAGAAACCAAAAGCCCCCAAGGCGAAGAGTTTTTTTATATATCGCATAAGGTAAATGTCCCAATTATTGAACAGCTAAGGATTTGGGGGATTTAATTCGATGAGAAAAAAATATAAAATCAAGAAAAAACCATCGCTTTCAGGTTCAAATGATACTTTGATATTTTTACTTTCGAAAAATCACCCGTTAAATTATTTTTAAATTATTTTAAATGAAAAAAAAAGCATAACAATGTGAAGAATGCAAATGTCCCAATTATTGAACACTGGAAGTGCCTATGTCCCTAATATTGAACAGGCATGTCCCAGTTATTGAACACTCTCGAGAATTCTTTTTCCGTTCTAAAAATATTATTTTGGGTACAATTTCGAGAAATAAAAGCAAAATGAAACACTTAAATAATCTTTTGTTAATCATGTAAAAATACAAAAATATATATTTAGTCTCTTTTGAAAGGTTTTGGTTCATACGCATTTGGTTTGTTTTTGCTTTTCAACTCGAACTTTATTTTCTTTTTCTTTTCAGTTTCCTCGTTTTCATATTCTGTTTTTGTTTGATTTTGTCGCAGCTTGGCTCCCTGAAATATCGGAGAGCAAAAAATATTGAACAGTAAATTCGTATTTTTAGGTTACATTTAGGTTATATTCTCTTTTTACTTTCCTTTTTATGTTTATTGCACGAAAATACAAATGAACAATATATTTGACGATCTTAGAGTTATTATTAAAAGAATAGAGATAAGTTTATTCAGGAACTTACAGTTTTTGTTTGAACAAATCCGATTCACACGATCTGTCACACGTTAACTGTCTCGATGTTTTGATGGGTTTAATGACGCCAACTTGGAGAATTCGAGTGTTCAATAATTGGGACACACTGCATTTTCTATGTCCCAATGATCGAACACCGTATTTTTTAACAAATAATTAAATAAAGTTTTTTCATAAAAATTGTAAGTTGTAAGAAATTTTCTGAGGAACCTGTGACGCCTTTACTAATTGAGATGCGACAGTTTTTGAATTTTTGATGCCCTTATGCATGAAGCGGCGCGTCTTAGCAAAAACGATAAGCAGTTACCACGAGACGTCAAAACGAGTCACCGTTGCTGATTAAATAATTTTTTTCTCTATTAATTAAAGCTTTTTTTGCACAAGTAAGGTAACATTTCGATAGCTAAAAGTTCCATATATGTAATGAAATTTTATAAATAAGTAAATGCATGCAGGTGAATGAGAAATAATTAGAATACAAGATAGTGTTCAATAATTGGGACCTGTTCAATAATTGGGACATTTACCTTACCACCACCAGGCGCGCGCTGCGCGCTCACTACCTCTGTCTGTCTCTCTCACTCTTTTCCGCATGCGATCCTCTCAACAAGAAACTCGCTCCAACGAGTTGCAACTTAGTATTCACATCACCCATGCAAAAACGTTTTCGACTGCGCGTGGACATTTATTTAGCGAATTTTTGTTTCACGCTAATATACATACTATTGAATATTATTGTGTACTACTGTAGCTGAATTACTATTAACTGTTATAAAATGCCCGAAACTGTAAAGAAGCGTAAGAGATTAGACTGTAGTATACAAGTCGAAGAAAATATTACAGAATCTGCGCCACAAAGTGATAATTTAAACAAAGAGCTTTATGTCCATATTGTTTTATCCCATTTATATAATAGAAGAAGTCAATATCTCTGAGGATTCATCTTCAATGATAGAGTTCGACTCTCTCGAAAATATTTCACCGTCAGTTGAGTGCGTTGCGGATCAAAATAATACGCAACAAGACGAAAACACTTTTCTTTACGTCTCGGAAACTTTTGCTGTTTTATATGAAAATATTTAAACGCCCTTATCTTTGTTTTTATTTTATATGAAATCTTGTCAACACATATATGTATATTTTTAATGAATACAAAAAATTTCTAATAAACTTGTAGATTTTTTATTACATTCACACACACACACACACACATACTCACGCACGCATGCACACATCAATTTACACTACACATTCACTCTATTTTGCCCGATAATCTCTCCCAGGCTGGTTTCTTAACCAGAGGTTCCGCGCACAAAATTCTCGAGCTCGGAGTTCGAGTCGTAGTGGGGGAAGCGCTCGAGTGAGAAACTGGGGAAAGTTTCTTATTGCCGGGTTCCTTATTCAGAGGTCGGACTGTATCTCGAAACATAGTTTTCAAAGTCGGTGCCAGATGTATCTCGAAAACGGCTTGTCCGATTTTGTCCAAATTTGGATACAATATTCTTCGATAGTTTTTCTCGTTCGCCATGTAGGGCTTTTTCATTTGATTGAACCATTGCTTTCTTATGCAATGTGTATGCAATCCAAAATCGTCGGAAATTGCGAACGAAAAACGAATGTTAAATTGAAACGGTCGCAATTCCGTCAAAAATGAAAATTTCAATAAAAATCCTACGTGGCGAACGAGAAAAACTATCGAAGAATATTGTATCCAAATTTGGACAAAATCGGACAAGCCGTTTTCGAGATACATCTGGCACCGACTTTGAAAACTATATTTCGAGATAATCGCATTTGAATAGCTTCCAGTCAACGAATTTATTTTTAAAAATTCCTAAACATACCTTAATCTACATATTTTCCGATAAAAAAAACTCGGATCCAATCGAAACATTAGTTTTTGAGAAAAAAATTCCCGAACTTTACTTGCTTTTCTCGCCGTTTACTCAGGTACTTCTCCTCAAACTACGCGCACGCAGTTCTGGTAACGCCATCTGTTGGAAAACACCGAGAACTTATTTAACGTCCCAATATCTTGGCTTTTGAAATGGATTTTTCGTCCGCACCCAAACAAATCCAAAACAAACTCGGCAACAACGCCACAAAATATGATCGAATCCTACTTGTTTCAGATACGTTCAGTCGAGAATTACAAGAAAAACAAAACACTGTTACAGAATACTCCGAGGACATATATCCTTACGCGACGTTTCAACTGAAGGAGAGCGTGCCAGCCGGCGGCGACAGCCGCTGCGAATCGGCTGCCCCCTTGCAGACCTTCGTTTATCACGACCCCCGCCAATCCACTGCCGATACTCTGCAACTGCGAGAGGTACATAGACAACGACAAAAAAAAAGCGAAGATCGGTGACGTCGAAATTGCCGATACGAGCGCTTGTATAAAAAAAAAATCAGAAAAATCAAAGAAAAATTCGTCTTCGTCGAATCGCATTGCTTCTGGCGAACAAAAGTGCGACGAGAGGTAGACGGGAAAGAAGGCGAGGCGTTTTTTTTTTGTACGAGCATAGACGAGGAAGCATGCGACTCGTCGTTCCCACGATCGACGAGCGTTGAGCTAGACGTAGAATATTCGAAAATCCATCGTAATTGGTCGATACATTAGCGACAAAGTCATTAATCATCAAGTAGCACGAGTGCATCAAATAGATGTTTGCCGAACGCTGTCGTTTTTTGTTCTTCTTCTTTCGTTTGTTTTCTTTTCTTTTTACATATCCACCGTTTCCTCGATTTATGTTGACTGTTTCACTCGCAATGTGACTGGCGAAGATAATCGAACAACAAAAAAAAAGTGATCATCATTCAATGAAACCGACTGCTGGTCCCCCCTTGCTTCGTTTCGCAGGCCATTCGCAAATAATCCATATAGCGGTACATCACACACGAATCATACAGGGGGGGGGGGGGGGAGATAGTGCCTTACCCGTGCGGAAATCGTCGTAGGGATCCAGTTGGATACCCATACTTGTCCCGACTTGCTGATGGGGATCCAATGAGTGATCGCATTGGATCCCTATATTAAAACGTCACGCTCCCACATTGGATTCTTATACGGATTCCTCATTGGAATGTGCGAAGCCAATTTTCAAATTGGAAATCCAATGTTCAAATTGGAAAACCAATTTTCAAATTGGCAATGCAATTTTCCAATTGGAAATCCAATTTTCAAATTGGAAATCCAATTTTCAAATTCAAAATCCAATTTTCCAATTGTAATTGCAACGAATCCAAGTCATTGGAAAATTGGATTTCCAATTTGAAAATTGGATTTCCAATTTGAAAATTGGATTTCCAATTTGAAAATTGGATTTCCAATTTGAAAGTTGGTTTTCCAATTTGAAAATTGGTTTTCCAATTTTCAAATTTGAAATCCAATTTTCCAATGGCTTGGATTCGTTGCAATTGCAATTGGAAAATTGGATTTCCAATTTGAAAGTTGGTTTTCCAATTTGAAAATTGGTTTTCCAATTTTCAAATTGGATTTCCAATTTTCAAATTGGAAATCCAATTTGAAAATTTTCAAATTCGAAATCCAATTTTCCAATTGCAATTGCAACGAATCCAAGCCATTGGAAAATTGGATTTCCAATTTGAAAGTTGTTTTTCCAAAATGAAAATTGGTTTTCCAATTTCAAAATCCGATTTCCAATTTGAAAATTGGAAATCCGCATTTGGATTGCCGCATTAGCGCACAGAATCCGATATGACTCTTGATGGATCCCATCGCATTCTGAACGTTGAGTTTTCTAAAGAAAATATATTACCCAAAATGAGTGGATCTTGAAAAAGTATAACTTATCTTAAAAAAGTATAAATCGCTTAAAAACTAAAAATCCACTGTAGATATTTTTAAATATTGTATTTGAAGCAATCATACGCACTTGCGAAAAAAACTTGGCTAGAAACATCTTAAGGGGTCTTCTCACTTTAGACGCTAAAAAAGGCTTTTTTCATAGGTTTATATTATGGAGAAATAAATTTTTCTTCAATTATTTATTTAACTCACTATTTATAGACGAAAATCGTAGGTAGTTGATGAAATCTTGGAGATTGATCGTTCGAAACAAAAAAAACAAACGGTTTTAGATTCAGTATGTTAATGGCTATAGCGCATATCATACGATTTTCGATATATGCAGAAATAACAAAATAGCGGACGTTTTTCGAAAAAACAAAAAACGAAAAAAAACTTGTTTTTTTACCGTTTTTCGTAAAAAATGGCAAATATCAAAATTAAAAAAAATCCTTGATATGCGCTATATTCGTAAAGAATATGTGCTTAAAATTTCATAAACCTCGGTTCAATAGTTTCGAAGATTTGATCAACAAGCAGTCGAAAAACGTTGTTTCGAGAAAAACGCGTTTAAAATTTGTTTGGATTACATAACGACATGAACACTTTTTTAAAATGTATTTCGAAAATGTATTTATTAAGTGTAACAACTTTTATATCAATATACAGGGTGAGGCACATAAAGTGCTACAGAGCAATAACACTCGAGCTATTGATCATATCCAAAAATGTTTCAGACAAAAGTTTCAGTGTTCGAGAAGGCCGTCATACTGGACCACCTTTTTCACTTCACTTTTTTAAATGGAATGGTACGTTGTAGAATGGTATGGAATGGTAAAAACATCAGATGGGTCAAAGTCGTTCAAGGTCATTCAAGGTCAGTATCGATGATACAAATCTAAACATCTCGGATCACTACCAGCTATTTGGTAGTGATCCGGGATATTTAGATTTGTATTTCATTTTAATAGGTGACCTTGAATGACCTTGAACGACTTTGACCACCTAATGTTTTTTATGTTTTTATGCGCGTTCCACAAGATGGTTGAAAGAAAATGTACCATTCCATTCAAAAAAGTGGAGTTGACCCTGAAACATTTTCCGATATGATCAATAGTTTGAGTGCTATTGCTCCGTAACACTTTATGTACCTCACCCTGTATATAATATAAAGCTATCAAAAAACTTCATGAAAGTAGTCGTTTTTAGCGTCCAAAGTGAGAAGACCCCTTAATAGCAAAAAGATTTTCCAACATGTCGCAAAACCTTTAGTACTTTTCTATAAAACATACCACAAAAATGTTGTGTTAGGTTGGCACATAAGTAATGAGCGATTCGTCGGGACCTATACTATAGCTCATATAGCTCATTATTTATGTGCGAACCCAATAAAACTTTCAAGATAATATGACGCAAATTATGAAATCCAGAAATTCTACCGTTAAAGTAAACCTGAAAAAACGCTCGACAGGGATCCAATGGATCATCGCATCGATACTAAAACTTCACGATCGTACATTGAATTCTTATCGGGATTTTCCATTGAAATGCACGAATCGAATTTGAACTCAGAAGAATTGCCGGATTATCGAACAGAATCCGATACGACTGTTGATGGATCCCATCGCATTCTGTACGTTGAGTTTTCTAGTCGAAATATATATTGGGAGTACAAATAAGTCTCAGCCGTTTGACAAAAGATGGCCCCACCAGGAGGTTATGGTTGAAATTGTCAGATGTACAACGTCATATCGCAAGGATGGACATCTGGCCAGACCATAACCTTGAAATATTAGTGATTTTGTATTAGCATCACGTAATTTTTTCGACTTTTGAGCCGAATAAGCATCATTTGCGGGAATTCTTGCGTTTGGCATGAATCTCCCTCGAATAACGCCTCCAATTCCGCGTCTTCGTTTCTTTGTCTCCGACGTCAAACTTGCCGTTCTTAAACTTTTGAGACCACTCACGAGAACGTCTTTTACTTAAAGCAGCCTCATCATATGCTTCTACAAGCAACCGATGCGCCTCAGCTGCAGATTTCTTTAAATTAAAGACGTAAATCAAAAGTTCCCGCAAATTACGCTTATTCGGCTCAAAACTCGACATTTTCGCGCGAAAAAAATTATGCGATGCTGATACAAAATCGCTAATATTTCAAGGTTATGGTCTTGCCAGATGTCCAACCTTACGATATGACGTTTTACATCTCACAATTTAAACCATAACGTCCTGGTGGGGCCATCTTTTGTCAAACGGCGAAGACTTATTTGTACTCCCAATAGATACACAAAATGAGTGCATCTTGAAAAACTATAACTTATCTCAAAAAGAGGATAAATCGCTTAAAAACGTACACCTTAAGGGGTTAGGCTATAAAATCGGGTATAAAATCATGTGCGAATTTAAGAATTTTTTTTTCGTATGAAAAAGTGATTAGCCCATAAAATTAATGATACATTTATTTAGTATGAATTACAAGCTGTCAAAAAATATATTTTTTTTTCGATGTACAAAATGGCCGACAACTAATATTTTTTTAGGCGCTCCGCAGCGTGACATTTAGCATCCACAATTTTTTAGCTAGAACAAAAAACAAAAATTCTCGTCAATCTACATTAGAATACGTAGATTGACGTATACGTAGATTCCGTACGTACGTACGGAATTTAAAAAATAGTGTTTCATTCAAAAGTTGTAGGTATATGAATTGAGTTGTAGGTATTTGAATGAATTTTCAGTGAAAAATTTCGTATAAAACCGCTCATAAAATGAAAAGTTTTCGATTAATCCGAAACGTACTTCTCTGCGAAATGCAATTAGGAACATAACTTTTAAATTTTAAGTAAATCGAGTGAAAATTGTTGAAGTTATTTGTCACGCCAATTGGAAAAAAGCTGTTTCGAGAAAAAAAACGCGTTTAAGGGGCCAGTCCACTTTGGAGCCACAAAAAAGGCTATTTTAGCGATTTTTTTTTTTTTTTTTTTTTGAGGATTTTATAAAAGCCATGAATATAAAAGTTTTTGGGCTTGATAAATAAAGTCTTGGAATACGTTTTTTTTAATTTATTCATTTTTATTCATTTTTAAGTACAAAAACTATAGTATAACGTAAAAATCAAACTCCATTAGATTTAGTATGACACCAGCCACAAAATGGCCCTCGGATATAAAGTTTTATCAAAAAAATAAAAAAATGGCAGATAAAAAACGAAAAAAGTTAAAAAACGCGTTTTTTCGCAGTTTTTCGTAAAAAAAAGATTAAAAATCAAAATTTTAAAACCATCGAGGGTCATCTTGTTGCACATCAATATGTGGTTCAAATTTGAGGAGAATCGGTTTATTAGTTTAAGAGATACGATGAAGCTAGATTTTGAAAACATTGTTTCGAGAAAAACGCGTTTGAACTTTGTACTATGAAAAACCCTTACCTAAACTCAATCGGCAATTCCTGCACCCCACAAAATCCCTTCTGATTGCTCATCATCTTCGATTTCTTCAAGTCTTGCTTGCTTTGACTTTTAAAATTGCTTGCTAGCTTTGACTTTTGAAATTTTCAAAGTGGACTGGCCCCTTAAACGGTTTAGGTACTCTTTGGCCGTGCCAGAGGTGGGCTTACGTTATACGCCCAAAGTCGGTGAAAAAAAATGTCTTGCTATAAATCGAATAGTAACTTATTCTTAGGATGATAAAGCTCCGTTTTAGCGAGAAAAAACATCGATTTTTTCCAAATTCTACTGTTGCCTTACCCCTTAAAAATCGATTTGCATCACATCAGTGAAAATCCACTCTAATTATCGTTTGTTATGTATTTTACTGCACTTTGACATAATGGCATCACCCGCGTACATGCTCACGAAGTGTGCAGGTTATGTTTCCACACGCCGAGCTTTTTCTCGTAACCTTTCACACATTTTCGCTCCGAACGTCGTAAGAATTCGCAAACGACGTTCATCGGGGTACAGTGCAAAATCCAATTGCATCCCAATGAGGACTCCCTATGTGCAGTGTCCCTAACAAAGATATCCCTGACACAGATGTGGTTGCATCTTGGGACTCCCTAACGAATTTGTTCACGGGATCACGAAAGTATATTTGTTTTTTGGGGATCCAACAAATTCTGGTTGAGCAATTGCAACAGAAAAATGCTCAAACGACGTCAATCGGGAAATAACGCGGAATCCACTTGGATTCCAATGTGAGCTCCCTATGTGCGGAATCCCTATCAAAGCCCTATAAGGATGTGGTAGGATCTGGGGACTCCCCAACAAATTTCTGCACGGGTACGCGCATACGTATTTTAGGGAGACGCTGAAAACGGTCCTTCTCCATTTCGCTTAATCGCAGAGCTTGAGCTTGATGCTTGCAAGCTGGAAATTGTGCTAGTTTCATTGAGGAAAAGCAAAAAGTCTGGTTGGAGGTAGCTTGAGGCCTTTGCGTACGTCGATATCGCTACACATCGATAGAATTTTCCTGTCGTTAGGACTCCGCCAGCTTGCCTTGATTGATAAAATTTCCCAAAGATCTATGAAATTTCCCATCACGATCTGGAATTTTGATAATCTGAATGGTCTCAGTCTGGATCTGAATCTGAATTAGAAAAAAAAATAGATTCGAACAATTGCGATGCATCCAACTAGGGGGAAAATTCAATCGCCAACGTGTACCGAGATTTCATCATCCCAATTATCATAAGCTTGCAATTTCAAGTCCACACTTCATAATCATAAGCAGGCTGGTAAGAGTCTAAAATAGCAGCACAATTCGAAATATCGACGTCTAGCGCAATCGTAGAACTAAAGGTCCCTCACGTACTCGGTGCTCAATTTAAATCGACTCGCTCGAATATCTCCGAAACTATCGATGATATGAACATTTGTTTCAGCAAAAAGTTAAGTGATTTCAGGGAGCGCCTTATCGGGTGTAAATGATTTTCTACATCAAAGCACAGAGCACATATGATGGTCAAATTTGTTTCTGTAATGGAATGATGTATTGTCGGATGCACCGATCGAGGCTACCTAGAGACCCAAAAAATGGCCAAGTTTATAATTTTTTTCTCTGGGAAACATTTTTTAACACAAAGGTGCATACATTGAGGGCATTAAAAAAATCGCCAATAAATACAAAAAATCAATGGAAACAGCCGCTGGCAGATGATGAAAATTTTTTCGCGTCGTTTGGCGGTGGACACTCTCCAGCTTAAACGGTCCATCTGAAATCTAAAAACCAAACGGGTTGTTCAAGTTAACAATAAATACGAGTCGTTGACGATCGTCGATTTTGTAAACAAAGCGACGACGAATTGAAACTCGAGCATGCAAAATCTATGAAAAAAGTCGTCATTTTTACGTAACTAATAAAAAATGAAGATCGATTTAGAAAAGGGGAGATCGGTAACGACCTTCAAATGTTTCTCGTCGTATCTCCTGTAAATTTGGAAACAATCCATCGAGTGGTTCTCGAGATATGTCCACCGACCTTGAAAACAGTATCATCTGCCGGCGACCATGTTTTTGTTGTTTTTTCTGTATTTTTTTCAAGGCTCTCGCCGTATGTACCTTTATGTTTAAATAATGCGTTTTTTCACCAACCCTTTCGTCAAAGAAAAATTCGGAATTTCACAATTTTTTCGGGCCTCTAGTATAAGTATAGCCCCTTAAAGAATATACCCCGTACAAAACACAAAGTTGACCTTCAAATGTCCTCTACGCGGCAATGTAAAAAAATCTCACACCAGCTAAAGTAAGTGCCTCCTGGATCCATTGACCTTTTGTCTGAAGTACGTCACAGTATCATCAGCAGTACTGATGACATTCGGTTCCTATCGAATGGCGATTTTCTATCTGACTTCGTGCTGAACTCGCACAAATCTCCGTGCAGTTTGAAAGCCTCCAAGTTCCGTGAACCTCACAAGGAACATCACTTAAGTGTCCGTCGTCGTCTTTGTCGAAACACATTTATGTGCTAAAGCATTGAAAACTATCGGACACGTATTTTTTTTATCGACGGAAAAAAAGGGTTTTTAAGAGGGAATCCACCCCTCAAAGAAAGGCGTGTCCGGGGGTGGTTATGCAGTTTCACCCACAAGCAATCCACCGGACTGAATGAAACAAAAACCAAAATTCTTTAAGGAGCTATAATACCAGTGTGAACGCTGAAAATTTCGGTGATTTTCGGGAATTTTTTGGAAGCAAAGTACTCGATTAAATGTTTTGGAAAATTGAGAATATATTTGGCTATATTTGACCTATATTGCATAATTTTTTCATAGAAAAATATTGAAATCTAAGCGACTTGTGCGCTGCCTTCTAAGGCGCCGAAAAAAAAGTTTCTCCACTGTTGACATCATTTCGGCCGATCGAGTAGCTGAAACCAAAAAAGAAAAAAATCTCGTTAAACTGAAAGGTATTTCCTGTACAACGACGTAGGATTTTCGAAAAATATCAAAATCTAACAAAATGGCGTAGTTGTGAAAAAAGTCTGTTTTCTTGCCTAAAAATAGTCGTTTTTTTCAATGCCAAATCGTCAATTTTCATCCAATCAAAAATATCCTACGTCATTGTAGAGTAAATATATTCAAGAGTACTCAGTTCAAATTTCAAGTCAATCGGATAATTGCTCTTTGAGTTACAATGTCAGCAAATTTGGAAAATCTCATTTCGAGAAAAACGCGTTTAAAGATTTAACTATCGATTTTTGCAAGATAAAATGATATAAATGATAATAATATTCTTCAAAGTATAAACGGTCGAAAAAGGCAAAAAAAATCGATTTTTTTTTAGTGTCACACTGGTATAGCCCCTTAAATGTAAAGCGATTAAAAATCCACCATTGAATAATAGAACAAGTTAAATTAAGGGGTGACACGCCTTCCTTCGAGGGGTTGTTTCCCCCCTTAAAAACACTTTTACCGCAGATTAAAAAAAATACGTGTCTAATAGTTTTCAATGCTTTATTACATATATGAGTTTCAACAAAATTGAAGACACTTACAAGGAGACCACTTACAAGGAAAGGTTGCGAGGTCGACCTCTCCGATTTCAATGAAATTTGGCATGCTTGTAGAACAGGTAAAAATAGGCGACACGTATTTTTTTATATCTGCGGAACCCGATTTTTAAGGGGTGAAACGCACCCTCGAAAATAGGGGTGTTTTTTAGTTTTTCGTCGATAACGTTATCGTTCTCATCTCCAATGTATAATACACGAAAAAATAAACATTGTTGCAATTTGAATTTTTGTTTCATATTTCGTACCGTTAAAACGTTATCGACGAAAAACACCCCAATGTTCGAGGGTGCGTTTCAACCCTTAAAAATCGGGTTCCGCAGATATAAAAAAATACGTGTCGCCTATTTTTACCCATTCTACAAGCATGCCGAATTTCATCGAAATCGGTGAGATCGAGCTCGCAACCTTTCCTTTTCAAGTGATGTTCCTTGTCAGAATCAAAAAGTTGTTCGTCATCGCGCGCTCCTCGAATACTGTTCTTTTTTCCCCGCCAAACGCAACACTCGAAATTCATTCTGGTAGCAAAGAACAAGAGAAGCGACAAAGAGAGCAAAAAAACAAATGAATTCCGTCTGATTGCAGTCGGATTGCAACCGGTACACTAAGGTTCGCGGAGGCCGTTCGTACTCTGCGCCGTTGCATAAAACGCACAAGGTCAATCAGGGCAAGTCCGAGTCGGAGGAGTACGACACCCTGGGCTCGGACAGCGACACGGAAGTCGGGACCAGCAGCCGTACCGAGTCTTCCAATCACCTCGTCGATTCGCACCACTCGGCGTTCGCAGCCGATCCGCGTGTCCACAGTACGCCACCCTATTTTACTATTCCCTCTTTATTTTCGTTTTCTTTGTTTTCCGGGCCCTTGACAGTCTTTTCATTGTTTGATTTTTATTTTTTATTTTCTTAGTCGTTTGTCTCGTTGAAAAATGCACAATCCAAATGAATTCGGCGGAGAAAAAGAATAGCGATTTTGTCCGCGATAGTACGCGAAAAAAAAGGTTGTCTCCGGCAATACGAAGTCGTAGGGTTTTGGTGGATTTTCCCCGTGCGAGAGTTGACGTTGCATTCGGTTTTAGGTAGTCAGGAAGAAGTAGGGAAGTAGGTGCTAATTTCGAGAAAAAAACAACAGCTATAGCAACGGTGCAGCATGAACGCCATGGAGGACGAATTATCAGTGGTGGTTTTTGATTCGCTGATTATAGCAGTCACTCGTCAAAGTTTGCTATAAATGATCTCGTTTCGAATCAGCACTTGATCGATAGATATTTGCTTCGGCTGTGCTCGCTGTCGAATGTTTTCCTCAACGAAAAATATTTTCTCTCGTCTGTTTCAGACTTCCTGTACCATGGACCAGAATCTAGCACGTCTACAGAACCCTCACCGATTTTTGAGAGAAAATCGTTTCCTGGACGGGGACGACCCAAGTGAGTGCTGGATTTTCAAACATTTGGAAACGAATAATAACGAAGGATGTATGGGAGTCTTGCAAGGAAAAAAAAACACTTTTTTGCGAATTTGTTTCATCTTTATGGAAAGAGTAAATTGATTGAAACCTTTTGTACATTGTTAAGTATCGTTTCAAGAACATTCCGTGAAATTTGTACGCAAAAATATCCACACACAAGCCGGTGACAAAGCTTTTCCAAGAACGCCTTTGGAAAAACATGATTTGCGGTGTTCACTGTATCTCAGCTAGAAATTATCTGAAATCGAGTACCATTAAAATTTAGTCAAAGTATCATCAAATCCTCCCCCCAACGGTCTTTGGTAATTTTTTTTTTTTTTTCATTTCTAAATTTTTGGTGGTCACGTAAAGTGAAAAGTGCTATTTTTCACAAAAAAATCCGTCATTTTGGGGGTGGAAAACCCCCTCGATGTAAAAAAAAATCTCAAAACCGTTGGGGGGAGATATTTTATATGTAGAAAGTGTGTACCAAGTTTGAAATAAATCGGTCATGTAGTTTTCAAATGGCAGTGAATACGGACTTTGAAAAGGTGGTTTCGAGAAAAACGCGGCATCGGCTTGCTTGTGGACATTTTCACGTACAAATTTCACGGAATGTTCTTGGAATGACACTTAACAATGTACAAAAGGTTTGAATAAATTTACTCTTGCCAAATAGATGAAAAAAATTCGCAAAAAAGTGTTTTTTTTCCCGCTGAAACCCCTACCCTCCCCTTAAAAAAAATAACGCACATTTTGACAACATTTTATTTACAGATCATTTATGCACATGGTTTTACATGTGTAAAAAACAAGCAAAACTATTAACAACTGGCGGAAATATAACATAATAGAGCAATGTATTTTTCTGCGCGCGCGTTGATGGTGAAAGTTCTCGGCATCGATGTGGGTGTCTGAAAAGATGAACATATTTATAATTGCACAATGAATGTATCTTCAGTGTGAACCAATTTTTTTTTAAATTATTATAATTAAAATTCGACACTTAAAATTTTTTTACTCAATTTTCTGTCGGTATTTTATTTTTCATATTTTTTTGTGTCATTGAAATTTTTGTTCCTGTGGTTCACACGATAGGTGATGATACTAAGAATATGTTGTGAAAATTTCAAACCGATCTGACCCTTCGTTCAAGAGTTAGAACTTTCACAGGGTTCAAAATATTGAATAGTGGAAATATGTTATATCTTCGCCATTTGTTAATATTTCTGATTTTTTTTTTACATATACTTAACCTTGTGCTTAAATGATCTGTAGATAAATATATTCAATATATGCGTCATTTTTTTTTAACCGCGTCTAGAAAAGTACCATCGAAAATCGGCGAAATCGCGTATATAAGGCTTTAAGGTAGAGCGCGCACACGCCCTCTTGATTTCTATAGAATTTGTTCAAATTGTAATCAGACATTGTTCATATCATTATGCATGTTTGAGTGAAATTTCGAAACAGTCGGCTATTTAGATTGGGAGATAATGGGTTTTAAAAT
Source organism: Ophion obscuratus (assembly GCA_964007375.1). Classification (NCBI taxonomy): domain Eukaryota; kingdom Metazoa; phylum Arthropoda; class Insecta; order Hymenoptera; family Ichneumonidae; genus Ophion; species Ophion obscuratus. The sequence continues at coordinate 26,358,498 of OZ023314.1, read as the reverse complement.
AGCAACTTTTAACACTGCAGCGTCTGCATTGAAATTTAGACAGAATAAATTTTTGTAAAAAATATTCTTTCCCTATAATAAGTAGACATATAGCAACACCGCGTCATTTCACGTATCCAATGACGTAAGTTTGCGCGGCATATTTAAAATAATACGGCAACACAAATTTTTTTTTGGAAGCAATTTTTAATCGAACAAAGTTTTTAAATATTTATGAATCAATCGACCCTTTTATTTATCAATAGAGATAATTTAAGCAATATAAAATATTAATATTTATAACGCAAATATTTTTTTTATGATAGAAGTTTTCAACTTTAGGAACACGATTATTTTTTTTCTCGAAATATTGAACAATACCGTTCTGCGGTGTTGCCATATGTCTTTTTATTATAGGGGACAAATATTTTTTATGGAGAATTATTCTATCGTTACTGAACGTTTTTAGCAAAACTGAATAATAAAGGCAATCCGTACTTTTTTCACTCTTTCCCTAACTAGTTTGCTATCGAAACATAAGTTTTTTTTTCAAAATTTATAAACAGAATAGAATGGTACGACGAATTATGTGACCTCGCTTTCGATCAATGCAGACCCTGCAGTGTTAAAAGTTGCAATTTTAAAACCCATTATCTCCTAGTCTCAATAGTCGACTGTTCTGAAATGTTACTCAAACATGCGTAATGATATGAACAATGCCTCGTTTAAATTTGAACAAAATGTATAGAAATCAAGAGCGCGCGCTCGTTCTAGGTTAAGGGGCTATACCAGTGTGAAGGCTGAAAATTTGGGTGATTTTCGGAAATTTTTCAGAAGAAAAGTACTCAATTAAATGCTTCGGAAAATTAAGAATATATTTGGTTATATTTGACCTATATTACATAATTTTTTCATAGAAAAATATTGAGATCCAAACGACTTATGCGCTGCCTTCGGAGGCGCCAAAAAAAAGTTCCTTGACTGCCTGACATGATTCCGGCCGATTGAGTAGCTGAAACCGAAAAAGGAAAAAATGTCGTTAAACTGGAAGGTATTTCCTGTACATTGACGTAGGATTTTCGAAAAATATCAAAATCTAACAAAATGGCGTAGTTATGAAAAAAAGTCTGTTTTCTTGCCTATAAAATGGTCGTTTTTTTCAAGGCCAAATCGTCAATTTTCATCGAATCCAAAATATCCTACGTCATTGTAGAGTAAATATATTCAAGTGTACTCAGTTCAAATTTCAGGTCAATCGGATAATTGCTCTTTGAGTTACAATGTCAGCAAATTTGTAAAATCTCATTTCGAGAAAAAGGCGTTTAACGATTTAACCATCGATTTTTGCAAGATAAAACGATCAGAGATAAGGCCTTGAAATTTTTACAGGATATTCTTGAAAATATAAACTGTCGAAAAAGGCAACAAAATTGACTTTTCAAAGTGTCACCCTGGTATAGCCCCTTAAGTGTCCGCCTCCGATTTTATTGAAACTCATATGCGATAGAGCAGTGATAACTATTAGACACGTACTTTTTTAATCTGCCGAAAAACGTTTTTAAGGGGGGAAACGGCCCCACAAAAAAGGCGTATCACCCCTTAATTTTTTTAAAATCATTCTATAGTGGATTTTTCATCGTTTTACTTTAGAAGAATTTTGGTTTTTGGTTAATTCAGAACGGTGAACTGCTTCTAGGTGAAACTGCAAAACCACCCCTCGAGACGCCTTTATTTGAGGGTAGTTTTCCCCTTAAAACTGATTTTCCGCAGATAAAAGAAATACGTGTCTCATTGTTTTTTAATGCTTTAACACATAAATGAGTTCCAACAAAATCGGCAGCGGACACTTGAGTGATGTTCCTTGTTAAAGAAATGGTAGCACGGCGATCACAATATCATGTATTAGTTCGTTCGTTCGAGGGCTGTGTGCAAAATTTATTATCTAGACACTAAGCCGCTGAATAATTGAGACACTTTAAATTCGCAGTGATTTTAATTTGCTTTGTTCTCGAATATGATGAGAAAAAGCAAACCAAAAAAGGTACAGCATGTTTTTGAACATTTTCGTGGCTGATTCATGTATGAAGGAATCTTTCGGAACATTTTTGCAATCATTTGCTACATAATTATGGTGTAATTCATTGTAACGTGTACTGAAAATCGACTCTCGAGAGTCTTATCCTGATAAATTAAAATATCAACAAATACAAGTGAAACAATAATTTAAAAAACGAATACTTTTAACTTGAATTTTGAGGCTCGGTCCAGATATTTTGCCACTTGTGACTTTACCTTTTACGATTTCACTTTTGAAATTTGAAAACTCGAGGAATTTCTCCTGGGTTCGTATCTTTCATACGTGTTTTAAGGGCTTGCATATTGTTGACATTGTTGAAAATAACGATATTTGGTTTTCGGCGGATTCTCAAAGGATAACATTTCAAAAATATTCCCCGAAAATTTCGAGTCGAATTGTTCGAAATTGAGGGAGTTGTGGGCGTTTATTGGTAGAATCCGCGAACGGGCGAAATTTAAGCGGGTTTTTCTCAAAATGACTTTTTAGAAGCGGTGACAACGATATTTCAAAAACCACTGGCGCGATCAACTTCAAAATTCACAAGCTTTTTCACATATCAAAAAGCAGGGCTTGAATCAAGGATTTTTTTTATCAATTTAAACCATCAGACGTTTGTCCCGAAAGAATTTACGAAAATTCTTCTTTTTTTATCACGCTCTAGGTGTAACCTGTGAACTGTATATGAAGAAAGTTAGGGCGGGATATACATTTACAACTATCATAAAATCGACATCTTTTTTTTTCTCTAAATGATAGAAATATATGTAGAATATTTTCCTAAAGTTTAAGGCGAAATTCGAAAAACTTCAAACGTTATAGCCCGCCAACGCTGTGCCTCGCCGCTCGGATTCGGAGCGGGAGCGAAATTCAAACGCGTTTTTCTCAAAACTGCATTATCGCAATTGGCGTGCAGGATTACTCAAAAACTATTAAGCCGATTGAGTTAAAACGTGGTAGAAATATTGATAATATTAGTAACTTCTACTTGACGAGAATTGTTTTTAAAAAATTGGAACAAAACTACTTTTTTAATTCACATTTTACAGAAGTGTTGCGTAAAATGTTGATTTATTTTATAAATGCGAGCCATTTTCTTAAATTTGCATTTTCTTCATTTGAATTACCGTCACATAGAAACTATACATGTTCTAACTAAAAAAAATGTTTGAACTTTTTTGCAAATTTAAATTGCAAATAAATTAATTAAAAAAAAATTGTTTCGTATACTTAAATATACTATTAAAATATCCCTAAAGTTTGATAATTGTAGAATAATTATTTCTTAGTTTAAAACATCCCTCAATATTGCTTACAGTAGAACCTCGATTATCCGAACCTCGATCATCCGAACCCTCAATTATCCGAACGATGACTTAGTTTATCCGAACTCTCAATTATCCGAACGTTGGCGCGAAAAATACATTGTTGCTCGCTGCCACCACCGTGAGCAACAATGAGCAACCCAACGCAACTTCTTCTCAAACGGCTGTGAGACTTAGCCGCTCAAAAACGCGTTACAACCGTTCGTCAATTAAAAATGGACAATTTTAGTTTAAAAAAATATTAAAAAAGCATTCAACTTTTTTCCAGTGTTTCAAATACATACAAACATACATACATGCACACACACACACACACACACACACACACGCACACGCACACACACACACACACACACACACACACACACACACATATATATATATATTTCAACGTTAACATGTATGTCAATTTTTAATATATATGTATGTACTGTTTTTATATAAAAAGGTGTTGTTTATGATCTCGTCCCAAAAAACCCACGTTTCGATTATCCGAACTTTTGATTATCCGAACTAGTCTCGGTCCCAATTGGTTCGGATAATCGAGGTTCTACTGTATTTGTTTTCTGTCTAAATGTATATCCCGCCTTAATAAGTATCTACCACGTTTATAAATATTGTTCGGGGAGTGGGAAGACACTATCACCGATTCGTAAAAATTAGCAGTGTGTACCACATTTATAAACATTTTTCAATACAAAAATAGTCGCAGATGCTTAAAACCATCCTCTTTTATGTCAAGAGGCCAGTCCACTTTGAAGCCACGAAAAAAGGCTATTTTCGCGTTTTTTTAAGGATTTTATAAATATATGAACATAAAAGTTGTTGGGCTTGATAAATAAAGTCTTAAAATACATTTAAAAAAGTTTTAATTCATTTTAATTCATTTTTAAGTACAAAAACTATAGTTTAACGTAACGCCTCAAAAATAGGTGGGCTAGGTAGCTCCATCACAACTCGGCAACGGCTTGGCTGAAACAAAAAAATCAAAGTCCATTAGATTCAGTATGACACCAGCTACAAAATGACCCTCGGATATAAAGTTTTATAAAAAAATAAAAAAATGGCAGATGAAAAACGAAGAAAGTAATTTAAAAAACGCGTTTTTCGCAGTATTTCGCAAAAAAAAGAGTAAAAATCAAAATTTTAAAACCATCGAGGATCATCTTGTTGCGAATCATGTTTACAATATGTGGTTCAAATTTCAAGAGAATCGGTTTATTAGTTTTAGAGATACGATGGAGCTAGTTTTTGAAAATGTTGTTTCGAGAAAAACGCGTTTAAAGTTTATACTATGAAAAACTCTTACCTAAACTCAATCGGCAATTCGTGCACCGTACAAAATCCTTTTTGACTGCTCATTATCGTCGATTTCTTCAAGTCTTGCTTGCTTGTGATTTTTTGAAATTTTCAAAGTGGACTGGCCTCTTAAAAAATAAATAAAATACCACCGTACGTTTGTCCCGAAATAAATGCGCGAAAAATCCTCTTTTTCGGCCACGATCTACGTGTGACCCGTGAACGGAGCGGTATATGAAGAAAATTACGTAAAATACCTCCGGTTGCAGGATGTTACAGTTGGCGCGTCATACCGAGGAGGCCCGTTCAAATTTCGGGACAATCCCCAGGCCTGGCAATTCCAAGCACCAGTCGAGCTGTGTCGGCAGGGAACAGGAGCGTGATGGATCGGGAAACCTGTTCATCCCCAAGCTGGACCCACCCACGGGGTTCACCGACTCGCATGAGCTAAGCGAGGCCGAGTGCGATTTAGATCGTGGACGTCCACGGGGAGGTAGCCAACGACATATTCGTGACTTCGTTATTGCGGTGTAAATAAATGTCAAAGCGTTTGAGAACCCTCTTCCCACCTTCCCGCTCCAAATTCTATTTTTTTCCCCCCGTCATTTACCTCGATTTCCTCGTCTTTCTCTCTCGGTGAGATCCTCCACCTCCCTTCAAGAAGAAGAAACACAATTTCTCGACACTCGCGAAACACCGAGGACGTACGAATTGCATTTCTCGTCGACGACGAAAAAGAATCGTCCCGTTGATTCTTTTTTGGTGATTAAAAACAAAAAATGAAACGAAACATTGAAAACGTGTAATTAATATGGGAATAATGACGAAAATATAACGAAGAACGAGCGCAGCCATCGTTCGATTTCCCCAATCGCTTGATCAATCATTTTTCGGTTTCGAAACCTCCAATGGAGCCAAGCTATACGTCAAACACGTCGATGGAAACAAAATGTTAAATTACATTTAGGGAAAAAAAAACATGGATTTTACAAACGTACGCAACACGCTCGACATTGACACGAACGCACACAGTCACCTTTGATGAAAGACGTATTAAACACACATACACACATACACAGTCTCTCTATCTCTCATCTCTATCTCCTGTTAATATATCGTATATACTTTATGGTAATGAATTATTTACCGAGCGGCAAAATGAATGCGGCGAGAGATTGAAATGTAAGAGAATTAAATTAATTGGACGAACAAGGATACCGAAAGGATTGCAAGGAAAACAGAAGAAAAAAAATACACGGATTTGACACTTTTGTGTTTTAGTCAACTATGTAGATTATTTGTATTCTATTTACTTTGTAAAATATACAATATTGATTGCGATATGGAGCTTTGGTTCATTCCTCACCTGGAGAGGATATACCCGATTTAAAGACGACCTTGATCGTTTGTCGTTGACAAATGCAGGCTGTACTTCCGAACAGCTGTTACCTCCGATTGAGCAGACTTTTTGCGTAGATCTCTTCTTTTTGATCATGTAAATCACTGTCGAAATGGATTTTTGGTGCATGGCAATAGTTTTGAAAATATTGAATTTTGAAAATTGACACATTGACGCGAGTGTATATCTTGTAACGTTGCGTTACGAATATCGTGACTATACGAGAAAGGTGAAGTGGGCTGGCGTGGCTCAGTGGTCAGACCAGTCGACCGGCAATCGAAAGGGATCGAATCCCGGCCCAGAACCGCGCCGCATTTTTTCTCGGATAGTTCTCTTGAAAAAAGTTGTTTCTTAAGGGGTTAAGGCCACAGTACGGGTATAAAATTATGTGCGATTTTAACAATTTTTTTCGTATGAAAAAGTGATTCACTCGTAAAATTAATTACACAACTATTTAGAATGAATATCAAGCGGTTAGAATTTTTTTTCGCTGTACAAAATGGCGGACTACTCGAAGCTTGTCGAAACAGCTTTTTTCCAATTGGCGTGAAAAATAACTACAACAATATTCACTTGATTTACTTCAAATTTCAAAGTTATGTTCCTAATTGCATTTCGCAGAGAAGTACGTACGGAATTTCTGATTAATCGAAAACTTTTCATTTTATGAGCAGTTTATGAGCAGTTATAACGAAATTTTTCACTGAAAATTCATTTCTTACGTTCAAATACCCACAACTTTTGAATAAAACAATATTTTTTAAATTCCTTACATACTTCTCTAGGTATTCCAATGTAGATTGACGAGAATTTTTGTTTTTTGTTCTAGGTCAAGAATTGTGGGTGCTAAATGTCACACCGCGGAGCGCCTAAAAAAATAACAAAAGAAAATATTAGTAGTCGGTTATTTTCTGCATCGAAAACAAAATATGTATATTTTTTTTAACAGCTTTATATTCATACTAAATAGATGTGTAATTAATTTTATGAGTGAATCACTTTTGAATACGAAAAAAATGGTTAAATTCGCACATGATTTTATACCGGTTACTTTGGCCTAAGGCCTTAAAGTAGAGTTATTGAGAAAGTAGTAGTTATTGAGCCGGACTCTAAAAAATCAATTTTTTTTCATCATGGCAGTCACTGGAATAAAACAGGTGATTTTTCGTCTCAAAATTGTTCAGTAGTTATAATGGAAACAAAAACGATATTAAGTATCGAAAAAACGGCTCGAAAAGTACTACATTATTGTGTGAAGCATAACTGTGCAAAACTTGATCCCGATCGGTCCAGTAGTTGCGAAGATATTTCTGGTACCGATTTTGAAAACACTGTTTCGAGTAAAACTCGTTTAAGGGGAGGGTAGGGGTTTCAGCGTGAAAAAAAAACACTTTAATGCAAATTTTTTTCATCCATATGGATAGAGTAAATTTATTGAAACCTTTTGTACATTGTTAAGTGTCATTTCAAGAACATTCCGTGAAATTTGTACGCGAAAACATTCACAAACAAGCCGGTGCCGCGTTTTTCTCGAAACCACCCGAGTAAAAATGAATATATATAATCATATATAATTGTATACAAAAATCGGCCCGATAGAATTGTATACAATTGTATAATCATATATAATTGTATATTAATTGATCATATACAATTGTATACAATTCTATCGGGCCAATTTTTGTATACAATTATATATGATTATATATATTCATTTTTACTCGGGCACTTTTTCAAAGTCAGTGTTCACTGCCATTTGAAAACAACATGACCGATTTATTTCAAACTTGGTACACACTTTCTAAATATAAAATACCTCCCCCCAACGGTTAGTTTGAGATTTTTTTCACATTGAGGGGGTTTTCCATCCCCAAAATGGCGAAATTTTTCGTGAAAAATCGAACTTTTCACTTTACATGACCATCAAAAAATTTAGAAATGAAAAAAAAAATTATCAAAGACCGTTGGGGGAAGGATTTGATGATACTTTGACTAAATTTTAATGATACTCGATTTCAGATAATTTCTAGCTGAGATTCAGTGAACACTGCAAATCGTGTTTTTCCAAAGGCGTTCTTGGAAAAGCTTTGTCACCGGCTTGTTTGTCGATATTTTTGCGTACACATTTCACGGAATGTTCTTGAAACGATACTTAACAATGTACAAAAGGTTTCAATAAATTTACTCTATCCATATAGATGAAAAAAAATCGCAAAAAAGTGTTTTTTTTTTTTCACGCTGAAACCCCTACGCTTCCCTTAAAGTTTTGAGTACACTTTACGCTGAAATAACTGGTTTATTTTAAAGTTACATGAAATCGTCGATTCCTGGGCCATAAAACTCCACCCACTTTTCAAAACATGACCTTGCTATACAAAAGGTCACAAATACGAGGTATTCAACAGGAGCGAGAATACCCGGCTCATAGTCAAACCGATGACAAAGGCCGCGTCTACTTGCGCCCCAACCGTTAGTCGTTGCTCACCCGGTCAGTTACAAAACGCTATAACTTCGTCATTACTGCGAATTTCCTCATGACATTTTCAGGGTAGACACTCAAAGGATAGTACTTTCGAATAAGCACCTTAAAAAAAAAGATCTTTTTGACCTACTCAGGTGTACTCAGGTAAGCCCTTAAAACCGTTTCTTACTTTATGTTAAAAATAAAAATATTTCGTTTTATACTTTCGAGTTGGTGAATTTTTAACAAAATATACCCATTTTCCGAGCGAGCAGGGTGGCCAGACGCCTTGAGGGATAAAACCACTTTAGGATTTCGGAAAAATCGTTTCTTTTTGCTTCAAAAATACTTTGGGGTCATAAAAAGAATATGCAATTGGTCCTGTAGCAAATCTTTTTTTTTTCAAATGTTCAATTATCCATTTTCCCGCAACGCCTCGAGCTTCTTTCAGGCGCCTCGTTCAACTTTATCGATCGGTTTAAAATGTTGATAGTAGCTTCACAATTACATTTTCTATCGGAGTACGTAGCCGTTTTTTGATTAAATGTAAACTTTTTTTTTAACAATTTACTGCTTATTTTTGGGCAAAAAATCGATTTACTTGTTTCAAAGTGCGCCATTTTTTCAAAATTTGATTAAAAAAATCTCTACGTAGTTCCATAGCCAGTAATATATAGATTATAATTTTTTTTGGTTTTTGCTCCAGGTCTTATACTTTACGAAAAAAACCGTCCTCCCGTAAAGCTGTTTGTAAAGAACACGTTTTTCAAGATGGGCTCTGTCGCCGCCATTTTGTATGATAATTATAATAATTTTTTTCGTTATACATTAAGGCCTTAGGCCACAGTAACGTGTGTACAATCATGTGCGAATTTAACATTTTTTTCGTATGAAAAAGTGATTCACTCATAAAATTAATTACACATCTATTTATTATGAATATCAAGCTGTTAGAAATTTTTTTTCGATGTCCAAACTGGCTGACTACTCGAAACTTCTCGAAACAGCTTTTTCCAATTGGCGTGACAAATAACTTCAACAATTTTCACTCGATTCACTTCAAATTTTAAAGTTATGTTCCTAATTGAATTTCGCAGAGAAGTACGTACGGAATTTCTGATTAATCGAAAACTTTTCATCTTATGAGCAGTTTATGCGCAGTTATAACGAAATTTTTCACCGAAAATTCATTTTTTAAGTTCAAATACCTACAACTTTTGAAAAAAAAAAACAATATTTTGTTAAATTCCGTACGTACTTCTCTAGGTATTCTAATGTAGATTGACGAGAATTTTTGTTTTTTGTTCTCGGTCAAAAATTGTCGATGCTCAATGTCACGCCGCGGAGCGCCTAAAAAAAGATAACAAAATAAAATATTAGTAGTACATCGAAAAAAAAATGTTTTTTCTAACAGCTTGATATTCACACTAAATAGATGTGTAATTAATTTTACGAGTGTATCACTTTTTCATACGAAACAAAATTTGGAAGAACTAACTCAATAGGTAATCACCATATTCTTTCGATTCTTCACTAAAACTTTTTTCAAATAAAAAATTCTTACACTAAATTTTCACTAATGAAACGCAAAAATTACGTATAATTATCTATTCATTACAGATCATAAAAAATCGCCAATGAACGATAATACCTCCATCTATAAAGCAATTCCCTACTAAACACTATTTACCTCCAAAAATAATGTTTTTTTCTTCGAAATATCCTTCCAAATTATATGAAAAACCTGAAATACCAACAACTTTGAGGTTAGTTAGTTATCATACTTCGTTTCTTTATTCAATATTTATAATTTTTTCAACCGTGATTTATTTAAAAAAAACTGTGTATCGTCATTTATAAAGAAAAATATAAATTCTGAAGAGGACCCAAACCAGAGGGCCGAAACGTAAAAACACTTCTTTATTTCCATCATTGACCTTGGAAAACCTACATTGGCCGGACCGAAGCCGAATCCTCGAACGATCTCTTATCATCTATACGGCCGCACACATCTTTGACTCAATACAAAATTTATAAATTCGCACATGATTTTATACCCGTTACTGTGGCCTAAGGCCTTAGTATGTGTTAAATAAACCCTCTCAAAAGAAATCCTTTTTTCATACTGCTAAAATGAATTGTCAAAGTAAGGCCTTATTTTCTGCCGCTAGAGGGGTGTTACCCCTTTGAGTCCCTTCATCAGGATCCCGCTCAATACATCTATGCTCCTCATTCTAAATCCCGAAAACCCACCGTAATTGCGTTGGGACAAGCAAGGCGTAAGTATAGGGTTGGTACAAAAATCTTCCAACACTTTTTTTTCAATTAAAATATTTTTCCTAATAATGAAGTTCGAGAACATTCGAGAATAGGAAATACAAGAATGGTCTAGAACCTTCCATGCCGCAGGATATATAATCGAGTCAGATGTTCCGCGGAGTCAGTATGAGCAAAGATGGATCAACGTGCACTTCGAGCAATCGCATATTATGAATTCTTGCAAGGGCATTCTGTAAGAGTTGCAGCCCGTAATATGTGCAGTGCGTTCAAGGCTAATGTAGTTAATTATTCAACGGTCTCCCGATGGTATCAGCGTTTTCATTCTGGCGATACATCTTTTGAAGACAAACCTAGGTCCGACAGGGAATCGATTGTGGACGATGAAGAACTGCGATCACTTATAAAGGCAAAGCCTAATATGTCGTCACGAGAATTAGCCAACAAACTCAACTGCAGTCATCCTACTATCCTTCGACATTTACAAGAGATGGGATATAGGAAAGTTGATTCGTCTTGGATACCGCACAATCTCAGCGAATTAAACAAAGCAACATGCATGTCCATCTGTCTTTCACTCCTGCATCCTCCGCAAAGAAAGGATTTTCTTCAAGAAATAGTCACTGGGGATGAAAGCTGGGTGTTGTATGTTAATCACACGCGCAAGCGTCAGTGGCTATCGAAAGGGGAAAAACCAGAACCGACCCCTAAACAGCCCCGTGAAATGAAGAAAGTTTTACTCTGTTGTTGGTGGGATTCTGAGGGCATGCTCTATTACGAATTTCTGCCAACCAACACCACAATACAGGCAGAGATTTATTCTGCACAACTGCAAAAGATGGCTAAAATTATGAAACAGAAAAGGCGTAAACGTATTCACGTTCGGCTTCTCCATGACAATGCTCGACCCCACGTCGCTAAGATGACACACGAAACTATTTCACAGCTAGGATGGGAAGTTCTACCACACCCACCGTATTCACCAGACTATCACCTGTTTCGAGCTTTGAAGAACTATTTACGGGATAAAAAATTTGATGATCTGTCAGATCTCAAAAATACATTGGACGACTTTCTTAATTTACGATCAAAAGAATTCTGGTCTGCGGGCGTGCAAAGTCTACCAGAGCGTTGGGCAAGAGTTGTAGATGCGGAGGGAGCCTTCATTACTGAATAATCGTTTATTGTTAAAATAAAATATTTTTCTTTTTTACTCGTGTTGTGTGTTGCAAGATTTTTGTACCAACCCAATAAAATCGGCAAGAATTCTCTCACGAACACTTTTCAAACTATTCTTTGAAAAAGTAATACCTTCAACTGTACTATCTCATCAATGTACAATTCCCATTTCCTTTTCCACTATTACAGTCGACGGAAAACACCCGTTCGAACTTGGCGCCTTGAAAGTCTCCGATAGCCGGCGCCTGGGTGAAGGCACAGTTGCGCGCGTCGCCACCTACGAGCCGGCTGTTTCGCGGGGGATGATGATCACATACATCGCCCCCCCCCGAGCATGCGCAGTTTTCCCTCCATCCTCCAGATACTATGAGTGGCGGTGTTTACGGCGGAGGTAAAGACCGGCTAAAAGACCCTTCTTTCTTCAACAATTAAACATATTGTTTCGCGTTGAATGTTGTATCGCAGATGAAGTCGGTGCGATCATATTCGACGCTGGCCATCAGAGTCTGCGGGTCGGCTACGGCGGTGAGGACAGCCCGAAAGCGGAAATCCCAACGAGCCTTGGAGTATGGGACGATCCCATGGAGATCAATGAACCCGGTCAACCCGTCAAAAAGCGTTACAACATCGATGTCACGGCCATTCAAGTCAGACGTAAAGGTAGGCACGTTTCCAACTCCGTAACTCTCACGAGAAACGTCACTTTGGTGTCCGCCTTTGATTTCGTCGACACTCGTGTGCCAGAGCATTGAAAAACTATTTTAAAACGATTTTTTTTTGTATGAGCGCGTGGTTTGAACCTTTAAGGAGGTGGGAGCGTTAGCCACAATCCAAGATTACATTTGAAAAAAAAATCACTTTATTAATTAACTATTAATAATTAATATTCAATTATTAAATATTAAATTTAATTAATTATTAAAATAAAAAATTTAATTAATTAAAAATGAAAATATTAAATATTGATAATTAAAATCACTTTAAAACAAAATTATTGAGTAGACTATACTGAGCCTTTACGAAAAAAAATACATTCACCATAAAACACCGGAGTGAAATAATTTATATGTAAAAGAAATATTTAAAAATTAAATCAATTAAAAATTAAAATATTAGATATTGATCATTAAAATCACTCCAAAACAAAATTATTGAGTAAACTATACTGAGCCTTTACGAAAAAAAATACATTCACCATAAAACACCGGAGTGAAATAATTTATATGTAAAAGAAGTATTTAAAAAACCAGCTTTTGTTTAAGGCCTTATATATGCGATTTCGCCGAGTTTCGAAGGCACTTTTCTAGACGCGGTTAAAAAAAAATGACGCATATATTGACAACATTTTTTTTACAGATCATTTATGCACATGATTAAGTATATGTAAAAAAAAACAGAAAAATTAACGAATGGCGGAAATATAACCTAATAAAGCAATGTATTTTTTTTGCGCACGCGTTGATGGTGAAAGTTTTCGGCATCGATGTGGGTGTCTGAAAAAAATGAACTCATTCATAATTGTGATCCAATAATATTATTTTTTTAAATTATTATAATAAAAAATCAAAACTTAACATTTTTACTCAATTTTCTGTCGGTATTTTATTTATTTGTGTCATTGAAATTTTCATTTCTGTGGATCACACGATAGGTGATGATACTAAGAATTTATTGTAAAAATTTCAAAGCGATCTGAACCTTCGTTGAAGACTTAGAACTTTCACAAGGTTCAAAAAAGTGAATCGTGGAAAAACGACTTTGAAGTTGGCGGTCGGGCGCACCGAGCACTATCCATTATAAATGCAATCTTTCCATATTTTTGGAATTTTTGGAATTCTTCAATTCTGTAAAGCTTAAAATATTCCTAACCGTTCAGGCTAATGGATTAAAAAATAATAAAACAATTAAAAATTTTAAGATTTTTCGCGTATATAAGGCCTTAAGGCTGTACATTTACAACGATCAAAAAATCGATTTCTTTTCTTTTTTCTTTAAATGATAGAACTATATATGTAGAATAATTTCCCAAAGTTTCAAAGCGAAATTCGTAAAACTTCAAACGTTGCAGCCCGCCAACGCTGTGCCTCACCGCTCGGATTCGGAGCGGGCGTGAAATTCAAACGCGTTTTTCTCAAAACTGCATTATCAAAATTGGCGTGCAGGATTTCTCAAAAACTATTAAGCCGATTAAGTTGGTAGAAATATTCATAAAATTGGTACCTTCTGCTTGACGAGAATTGTTCTTGAAAAACTGGAAAAAAACTACTTTTTTCATTCACATTTTACAGAAATGTTGCGTAAAATGTTGATTTATTTTATAAATGCGAGCCATTTTCTTAAATTTGCATTTTTTTCATTTTAATTACCGTCACATAGAAACTATACATGTTCTAACTGAAAAAATGTTTGAACTTTTTTGCAAATCTAAATCTACGAGAAGCTAGACTGCACGCCGATTCACAACTCCCGCGGCGAACTTGCTGTAACACTTTGCCACAGCTCCGTCATTTTGATAATGAATTAATTTGAAAAAATTGTTTTGTATACTTAAATATACTATTAAAGTATACCTAAAGTTTGGTAATTGTACAATAATAATTTCTTAGTTTAAAAAATCCCTCAATATTGCTTTTTACTGTCTAAATGTATATCCCGCCTTAATGTACTAAAAAGTAGAAAATTATTTTGTTTACCAAGTCACCTATATGTGACTATAAATAGAAGCTTGGAGCGCTCAACTTTTTAAATGTTCAATAAATTTGATCAATTCAGTTTCATCAAACGTATTTAATTTGGCACAATTGTAATTAGAGAAATTATTATCACACTTAGGTTCAGCATTCTTATTTAAAAAATCTAAGGTTGTTTTACAGTAAATTAAATACAATTGATATGTTAACGTATTTGTGTAAATTAAACATTAAACGTGTAAATTTGGAGCGCCCCAAGCTTTGATGTATAGTCACATATAGGTAAACAAACTTGGTAAACATCATTTGTTTACCAAGTCACCTATATGTGACTATAAGTCAAAGCTCCTTTTTAGTACATTAAATGAAAGCTTGTTTTTTTAAACTATTTTTTTACATATCAATTATTTTCTACTTTCTAGTTTTTAATTGATTTTACTAATTAGTTGTTACTAGTAGTTTACTAGTTTACGAGTTTGTACGTTAGTAACACGGAATGCTTGTGAAAAATAACAAAGACTGTAATTAGGATTGAACTTACGACTAATTGCTGCATATAAACTTTTCACATACCAACACAGTCGGCTACGAATCTGTTTGTACGAGGGTGGGGTGAAAAGTTTCCGGCTTGACCAAGAGATGGTGCCACTAGGTCTAGTTTTGGAGCGGCGTCCTACAGTACCATTCTACCGAGCTTGTATGTACAGTTTCAGCCCAATCGCTACGTTAGTTTGCGTTTGAGAGCACATTGCGTGAGACGCTTCCGTTGTTTTCGTAAACATGGAAAAATTGGATAAACGTGCTGTCATCAAATACTTCCATTTGAAAGGTTTTACACCAAAAGAAATAAAAGAAGAGATAGATTCAACACTAGGAGACTCCTCCCCATCATATTCAACTATTAAGCAGTGAGTTTCTGAATTTAAAATGGGTCGTGTGAGCACCTCTGACGAGCCTCGCTCAGGACGGCCCGTTGAAGTCACAACTTCAGAGATGATTGAAAAACTCCATAAAATAGTGTTGGAAGACCGCAGGTTGAAAGTGTATGAGATAGCTGAGACCTGTAGGATGTCAGCTGAACGTGTGCGAAATATTTTGCACAAACATTTGAACATGGAAAAGCTGTGTGCAAGGTGGGTGCCGCGTTTGCTAACGCTCGACCAAAAACTGCTTCGAAAAACCATTTCTACCGACAATTTAGCGCTGTATAGGCGTAATCCAAACGAATTTTTGCGTCGATTCATAACTGTTGATGAGAAATGGGTCCACCACTACACTCCTGAAAATAAAGAACAGTCAAAACAGTGAGTTGGAAAAGGGGAACCAACCCCAAAGAAGGCAAAAACAATTTTATCGGCAAACAAGGTTATGGCTACTGTTTTTTGGGATGCGAGAGGAATTATATACATTGATTACCTTGAAAAGGGTAAAACTATCACTGGTCAATACTACGCAGAGTTATTGCAACGTTTTAAGCACGAGGTGCAAATTAAACGACCTCATTTGGCGAAGAAAAAAGTTTTGTTTCATCACGATAACGCACCAGCGCATTCGTCGATTGTTGCCATGTCCAAAATCCACGAATTGAAGTTTGAATTGATGCCGCATCCTCCCTACTCTCCAAACTTAGCCCCCAGCGACTATTACCTGTTTCCTAACCTCAAACAATGGCTTGACGGAAAAAGATTTAAGAGCAACGAAGAAGTTATCGAAGCTGTAAATCAGTATTTTGAGGAGCTTGACGAATCTATGTTTAAAACTGATATAACTAAATTAGAACACCGTTATGAGAAATGTGTCAGTGTTGATAGAGATTATGTTGAAAAATAAAGCAATAAAAAATGTTAAAACATCGTTTTTCTTGGTCAGGCCAGAAACTTTTCACCCCACCCTCGTATGTGTTCGTGAGATTTTATATGGATGCTTAGATATCGCTAATTTCACATGAAAAGTTTAAAATTTTATGGATATTTTCTTTTTTTTTAAGTTGGATCATGCATCGTCATCTTTTAGATGCATGTTGGAAAAATAGCTGAGCTCTAATTAGTAGAAGTGGGTGAAATAGCGATTTTCCGTTTCGCATCTCACAGAAAGTGAAGGTAAATTAAAGGTTGGTAAAATAGTTTAATGTATGTAATTTTACGTGCGGTTAGCTGGGCCGTTTACGCTACAAGTGATGTAATTTTTTGGCTCTTTAACACTAAAATAACCCATTTCTAACAACGGATTAACGCAAACATCTCGCGCGCCGTAAACCACATATTTTCAATGTTGAACGATCAAGGTTTCATGAAAGATTACAAATCTTGGCTGGCGAATGAAGAGCATTGCCGCCAACCTCAATTTCCGCAAAGTAGCCGTATTTTGGCTACACTTAATATTAATCGATCGTAATAATAAATAACCCATCGACGAAAAACACCCCTATTTTCGAAGAGGCGATTCACCCCTTAAAAATCGCGTTCCGCGGATATAAAAAAATACGTGTCGCCTATTTTTACCCATTCTACAAGCATGCCAAATTTCATCGAAATCGCACAATTTCAGCCATTTTGTTATTTTTGCATACATAAAAAATCGTATGATATGCGGTATAGCCATTAACATACTGAATCTAAAACCGTTTGATTTTTTTTGTTTCGGATGATCTATCTTCGAGATTTCATCAATAGCGCAGACCTACCATTTTTTTAGTAGATTTTGTAAACACCATTTTCGTCTATAAATAGTGGCTTAAATAAATAAATTTTTTTTCAAATATATTTCGAAAGTGTATTTATTAAGTGTAACAACGTTTATATCAATATCTATAATATAAACCTATCAAAAAAAATTATGAACATAGCCTTTTTTAGAATCTAAAGTGAGAAGACCCCTTAAGGTACAAACATGGAGATTATCTGTGGAACACAATATCCGATAAATGGCCGCCTCGTGTCTGCTTGCAAACGTTCACTCGTTTGACGAAATTTTCAATAACTTTTTCGCATAATTGCGGGACTAATTTCATTAATGGTGCGTCCAATTGCTTCCTTGAGCTTCGGAATGGTCTATGGATCACAGAGATGGGCATACTCGAATACTTTTAACATTCGAGTAGGAAAATAATACCGAATACATGTCATATGGATATTCATTCTTTTTCAATAATGAATCCACCTCGATTCAGTATTCTTTTTGAGAATAAATAATGAATCCAGTTGGATTCAGTATTTGTTCCGAAAATGAATAATGAATTCTACTGCATTCAGTATTCATTTCAAAATAAATAATGAATCCAGTTGGATTCATTATTCATTCCAAAATGAATAATGAATCCAACTGAATTCAGTATTTATTTCAACATGAGTAATAAATCCCATTCTATTCAGTATTCATTCCGTAGTCGGATATCATCTTATTGAATAATCTGGAAAAATTGACAGAAAACATGTTTATTCTATTGGAACATTATCGTCCGATTACATTATATTTATCCAAGGGAAATCGCGCTCTTATTTTCTAGTAACTGAAGAAATGGGCGTAGAAATGAGACATTATATTTGTCCCATTTCCATCGTCCATTTTTCCAGATTATTCAATTCGATGATATCCGAATACGGAATGAATAATGAATCGAGTTGGATTCATTACTAATGTTGAAATGAATACTGAATTCAGTTGGATTCATTATTCATTTTGAAATCAATACTGAATCCAATAGGATTCATTATTCATTTTGAAATGATTCATTATTCATTATTCATTATTCATTCGAATAATAAATTATTCATTTTGAAATGAATAATGAATTCAGTAGGATTCATTATTTATTTTCGGAACGAATACTTAATTGAGTTGGATTCATTATTCCTTTTCGGAATGAATACTGAATCCATTGGGATTCTTCATTCATTTTCGAAACGAATTTTAAATAAGTTTCTTTATTATTCATGAATGAAAAAAAATTCGAATATGCCCAACCCTGATGGATCATAGGCATACACTTTTCCCTCCAGAAAACCCCAAAGAAAAAAGCCCAATGGCGTCAAATCGCACGATCTGGGTGGCCAATTCACATCGCTGCGGCGCGAGATAACACAACCATGAAATTTCGTTTGCAATAACTATGCAGTAGCAATGCAGCAAATAACAATTCCTATGCGTTCCTGGATCGTGTAATTCTTCACGACTAAACCTCAATACTTTCCAATGCCGGTTGTCGAAGATTAGAACTCTATATTCGCCACAAAACAATGGCGCGCAATTCAAAATGGCAGGTCATTTGGAGACACCCTTTATAATATTGAGATGCACAGGCATCCAAATGTATAGATAGGGGAACTCGGGGCAAGACGATTTTGCCTCGCATACGTCCACTTTGGCGCCACGAAAAAAAGGCTATTTTCGCGATTTTTTTTGAGGATCTTATAAAAGATATGAATATAAAAGTTGTTGGGCTTGATAAATAAAGTCTTGAAATACATTTTTTTTAATTTAATTTATTTTTATTCATTTTTAATTACAAAAACTATAGTTTAACGTAACGCCTCAAAAATAGATGGGCGAGGTAGCTCCATCACAACTCAGCACGGCTTGTCTGAAACAAAAAAATCAAAGTCCATTAGATTCAGTATGACACCAGTTACAAAATGACCCTTTGATATAAAGTTTTATTAAAAAATAATAAAATGGCAGATGAAAAACGAAAAAAGAAAAAACCGCGTTTTTTCGCAGTTTTACGCGAAAAAAAGGAGTAAAAATCAAAATTTTAAAACCATCGAGGGTAATCTTGTTGCGAATCATGTTTACAATATGTGGTTCGAATTTGAAGAGAATCGGTTTATTAGTTTTAGAGATACGATGGAGCTAGATTTTTAAAACGTTGTTTCGAGAAAAACGCGTTTGAAGTTTTTGAGTTTTTTATACTATGAAAAACTCTTACCTAAACTCAATCGGCACTTACTGCACCGTACAAAATCCCTTCTGATTGCTCATCATCGTCGATTTCTTCAAGACTTGCTTGCTTTCGATTTTTTCGAAATTTTCAAAGTGGACTAGCCCCTCAATTAAAAATAAATATTGTATGGTAGAAATCAGAGAGACTGATTTGTTTGCTCCCAAAATTCAAAGATTAACAAATATTGATTAGTTTGAAAAATATTAAGTGTTGGAATTAATTCGTAGCGTTTTACAAGACATGGCGTAGGTAGTACAGTATTTCGTGGTTGCCAACAGTAATGTATTAATCGTGAAGCAGCTATTATTGAATGTCATTTGCTGTACATAACCTCTCTTTGAATCGTAAATAACAACACTTTATAACTTATTGAATATGTCAACATTTGTGCCGAATAAAGTATTTTTGCGGGGAGTTTTACTTCCCGCAAAAGTAGAAGAGAGCGAGGGGCAATACTTTCATTGATGTATTTTTTTATTTTCATTTAAAATAAACTTTTTTTTTAAAACGCTACGATTTAATTCCAAGTCCAATAATTAAAGTTGACTGAGTCATATATGTATTGTGTTGGGAGTACAACTTTGCAGTGACCGTTTTTTTCAAAAGTTTAAGGCGTTATTATAAAAAAGTGGCTACATATTTTTTAGTCAAAGTACTGCCCGTCGCTAGCTACGACCTCGGCCCATCTTTCAGGTAGCATTCGAATCCCGCGTCGATAAAAGTCTTGGTCCTTGGAGGCAATCCAGGAATCGACCCAATTTTTGACTTCTTCGTAAGTACCGAAGTGCTGGTCAGCCAAATCGTGTACCATTGAGCGGAACAAGTGATAGTCGGAAGGGGCAATGTCTGGAGAGTACGGCGGGTGGGATAAAACCTTCCATTTCAGCGTTTCCAAGTACTTTTTCACGACATTTGCAACATGGGGTCGGGCATTGTCATGCTGCAGTATCACCTTGTCATGTATTTCGTTAAATTGTGGCCGTTTCTCTTTGAGTGCCTTACTCAAGCGCATCAACTGACGTCGGTAGAGTTCCCCTGTGATGGTTTCGGATGGTTTGAGCAGCTCATAGTACACAACGCCCAGCTGGTCCCACCAGATACACAGCATCACTTTGGATCCGTGAATATTCGGTTTGGGCGTCGATGACGGAATATGACCAGGCAGTCCCCATGATTTTTGGCGTTTAGGATTATCGTAGTAAACCCACTTTTCATCTCCAGTCACAATCCGGTGCAAAAATCCCTTCCTTTGTTGTCTTTGGAGCAGTTCCCGCAAATGCTGAGAATTCGGCTCGTAGGTTGCCATGTTTGAGTGCCAATAACTTTATAATGCATACACGTATCCGTTAGCTTTTTTAAATTGTTTACATTAGCAGAGCCTCTAGTTTAAAATGCCACTTTTTTTATTGAGCTAGGGCCACTACTTCGGCCGCAGTGGCTCTCTAAGTAAAATGGTCACTGCGAAGTTGTACTCCTAATATTTGAACATGTCCTTAGCGTTATCACCTTGCCCCGACTTCCCCTATCGCTTACAATTAGCAATCATAAGACTTGACAACACGACACAACATAGGAGCAACAAAGCAGCGAAGGGACGATCCAGTTTTCATTCGTGAAAATCCTAAAAGAAACCCCTAGCAATTTTGGCAACTGCAAATCAACCGAAAATGTCAATGGTTGAATTTGGACAGCTTTACAACTATAAAGTCGACCGTAAAAAAAATCCTAATGGTTGATTCAACGGTTGTTTAACCGCGGCCATTTTGTTTTCGCTGGATGGTTGTCTCACTCCGTCGCAACAATCTGCTGCGGATATTCTCTCGCCCCCTCACCCCTGTGTTTGATCGCTCAATTCTCCGCGAATCATCAATTTAATTCTCAAAACAGGATAATTTGATTAATCATTAAATATATTGCGTCCAGTCACCTATCCAATCAACCGTCGAGTCAACCATCCAATCAACCGCCGAGTCCAACCATCCAGTCAACCGTCTAGTCAACCATCCACAGAAAACGCAGGATAGTCGACTTTCAAAGATGAACCGTTGAGAAGCTTTCCAAATTCAACCGTTGAACTTTTACGTTGACTCAACTGTCTTTTACAACCGGTTGACCAAAATGACAGGGACGCCAACTCCGTAACGTTTGCAGATATGGAGTTAGTGAGTATGATGAAGGACGGTATGATCGAGGACTGGGACATGTTCGAGCGTCTGGCCGAGTACACGTACAAGCAGCGTCTTCACGCTCTGCCGGAGCATCATCCGATATTGATGACCGAATGCCCTTGGAACACAAGAGTCAAAAGGGAGAAGCTCCTGGAGCTGATGTTCGAAAAGTTTAACGTTCCTGCTATGTACATCTGCAAGAACGCGGTTTTGGCGGCTTACGCGAACGGCAGGTCAACGGCGATGGTCGTCGACAGTGGGGCTACCCACACAAGCGCCGTACCCGTACACGATGGCTACGTGATCACTCAGGGTATCGTAAAAAGTCCGCTTGGCGGTGATTTCCTCACGATGCAGTGCAGACAATTCTTCGAGGACAAAAACGTCGAGCTCGTGCCTGCCTGCTTGGTCGCCAGCAAGGGTTCGTAGAAATAACACTCGATGCCGAAAAATGAAGTTTTCGATCGACCAGTCGAAACAGCTGTTTTCCGTACGACTGGATCGTTGGAAGACGACTGATCGTGATGACGTTGCGTTTAGAAATCGTGCGAGAGCGAGAAACGCCCCGGTGGACGAGAAAAGCCGGGCCAACGCCAACGTCTTCCTGGCTCGCGTACATGGTACGCGAGCTCGTACAGGACTTCCAGATGAACAGTCTTCAAGTCTCGGACGGACCCTACGACGAGGACATGGCAAACGCGTTGCCCATGAAACGGTACGAGTTCCCAACCGGATACAACGACGATTACGGCTCCATCAGGCTCATGATACCCG
Source organism: Ophion obscuratus (assembly GCA_964007375.1). Classification (NCBI taxonomy): domain Eukaryota; kingdom Metazoa; phylum Arthropoda; class Insecta; order Hymenoptera; family Ichneumonidae; genus Ophion; species Ophion obscuratus. The sequence goes on along the minus strand of OZ023314.1, from coordinate 26,335,934 downwards.
AAGCTCTTTTCGACCCTAGCAACGTCAAGGGCGTGGGTGCGAGCATCCTCGGTGTTGGGCCACTCGTCACGACCAGCGTTGGAATGTGCGACATGGACGTTAGACCGGTAACTCGTATACTCTCAGTTTTGCACGCTTGTATTCGGAGTATAAATAAGTCTACGCTGTTTGACAAAAGATGGCCCCACCAGGAAGTTATGGTTGAAATTGTCAGATGCGAAACGTCATATCGTAAGGTTGAAGCTCTGGCAAGACCACAACCTTGAAATATTGGCGATTTTGTATCAGCATCACGTAATTTTTTTTCGTCCGAAAATGCGGGAACAATTACGGGGAGGTACCTGATTAAACGGCGAGAAAAAGAGGTAAACTTCGGGAATTTTCTTCGATAATTTTTTATCTCTTCGGATTTTTTCTTCGATACAATATTCTTCGATAATTTTTCTCGTTCGCCACGTAGGATTTTTTTGAAATTTTCATTTTTGACGGAATTGCGACCGTTTTAATTCAACATTCGTTTTTCGTTCGTAATTTCCGACGATTTTTGATTGCATACACATTGCATTAAAAAGCAATGTTTCGATCAAATGAAAAAGCCCTACGTGGCGAACGAGAAAAACTATCGAAGAATATTGTATCCAAATTTGGACAAAATTGGACAAGCCGTTTTCGAGATACATCTGGCACCGACTTTGAAAACTATGTTTCGAGATAATCGCGTTTGAATCGCTTCCAGTCAACGAATTTATTTTTAAAAAATCCTAAACATACCTCAATGTACATATTTTCCAATAAAAATACCCGGATCCAATCGAAACATTAGTTTTTGAGATAAAAATTCCCGAAGTTTACCTGTTTTTCTCGTCGTTTACTCAGGTACCTCCCCTTAAAATCAAAATTAAACATTTTAAGGGGTTACGTGGGTTTCGAAGCCAAAAAAAGCATGTTTTCTCTATTTGATAAACATATAAAATATACATTATTTTATTCAAAATGTCAAGAGGATATACCGGTGTGAACGCCGAAAATTTGGGTGATTTTCGGGAATTTTTTTAAAGAATAGTACTCAATTAAATGTTTTGGAAAATTAGGAATATATTTGGCTATATTTGACCTATATTACATAATTTTACCATAAAAAAATATTGAGATCCAAGCGATTTATGCGCTGCCCTCGGAGGCGCCAGAAAAAAAAGTTCCTCCACTGCTGACGTGATTCCGTCCGATTGAGTAGCTGAAACCGAAAAAGAAAAAAATGTCGTTAAACTGGAAGGTATTTCCTGTACAATGATGTAGGATTTTCGAAAAATATCAAAATCTAGCGAAATGGCGTTGTTATGAAAAATGTCTGTTTTCTTGCCTATAAAATGGTTGTTTTGTTTTTTCAATGTCAAATCGTCAATTTTCATCCAATCAAAAATATCCTACGCCATTGTTGAGCAAATATATTCAAGAGTGCACAGTTCAAATGTCAAGTCAATCGGCTAATTGCTCTTTGAGTTACAATGTCAGCAAATTTGAAAAATTTCATTTTATATTCTTGAAAGTATAAAAATCTCATCTCATGAACATGAAAGTACAAACTGTCGAAAAGGGCAAAGAAATCGATTTTTTGAAAGTCTCACACTGGTATAGCCAGTGTGGATGGAAATGAGCACATAAAAGAGCAACATTTCAACAATATTAAAAAAAATTTAATCCGACCGGGATCAAATGTTTTTAAATTATGACCGGGTTTCCGGAGGCCCCTAATAAATAATGTCCTCGTGGGGGTCAGGATAACTCATGATAGCTTTATTTGAAACTGAAAAACCAATTTTTTCTGTTATTAGATGAGTATAGCTCGCGATTGAACGAAGGATGTTTGAAAAAATTGACATTTGAATTTTCGCAGAGTTGTAATATAAAAAATAGTTCAATTTTTGGTACAATTCACACTACGTATAGCCTCATAAAATTAGTTGTAATCAAAACAAAAAATCGTTGTTCAATCACTAGTCAATGCTATTTTGAAGAAGTGTGCAAAATTTCAATAAGCGTGTCGCATTCGTTTTTGAGAAATCGTGCCCACCGACTTCAAAAATAGTGTTTTGAGAAAAAATACGATTGCCTGCGTCGCTCCCGACCGGTCTTGCCCAACGGGGGAAATTCCCAAAGGCTCTCTCTCCTAGAGTTTTACTCCGATTGACTTAAAACTTTGGAAGAATATTCTAGACATACTGTACTATTAGATTAAAAAATGTAAAAGAAATGGTTTTTTTTAATGTTCATACCCACGTAACCCCTTATATGCAAATTGAATGAGCCATGCTCAAGACACCCCGGTTGTTTTTGCTCAAATGACCGCTTCCCCATTTTTTTCACTAATTGGACCGAGCCACCCTAAGCCCATCAATATTAGATTATTTTTTTATTCTGTCATTGTATAAATATACTATTATGGAATCAAAATACACTTACTTAATTGCCGTAACACCACAAGCATGGGCTGGAAACCAAAAGATATGATGAACTGCTATTTTTACTTTTGTCGCTAAAATAGTAGCGTAAACATACGTGACATTCAAATCCGAATACCTAACCTAACCGGCCGGCGACGACTCAACAGCGGCCGAGCTGCGTACCCCGTCCGCTTCTTCTGACATCGCGCACTCGCATCTAGCTTACCAGGTGTAGAAGTATGAAACCGGATTTTTTTTGTAAACATTACACGTCTGTTGTTTGAAAATGATAAAAAATATTTTATTCTGTTGTTATTTTATTTAAAACGTCACATTCAATTGTTGGGCGAGTTCTTGTTGACTTTGAGTATCATGTTCATCCAATAAGCCATGCAATTCGTTGTCTGCGAACTTTTTCGGTGGTTTCCCACACTCTTCGTTTCTCACGTCAAAATCACCACTTTTGATTTTTTTTTAACCACTCGAAACACTGTGTTTTACCAAGAGCATGTTCACCGTAAGCTTCGAAAAGCATTCGATGCGATTCTGCAGCAGTTTTCTTCAAATGCTAACAGAAAACCAATGCTGTCCGCAAATCGTAGTTCGTAGGCACAAAACTCGACATTTTTAAGGTTATAAAAAATTGACCGGTGTAGGGAACTTGGGTTGTGTGTTGAAAATCTTCGCCAGCTGTTAGAGGGAGATTATGCCGCTGCAGAAGCGGTCTTACGGTCCCTAAACTGATGGCTAGCACCATCTATAGGGAAATTCCAGATTCATACTTCTACACCTGGTATACCGTCTGTGTGCTAGTGTGAGTGGCTCATAAGACCCCGCTCTGCCCTATAACAAAATGTATCAGGTTGATAAAAAAGTTTTGTCGCAATAATTTCAATATAATTTATTTATTTATATATCTTATACAAAACATTTCTAATCAACAATATATTCGCCATCGGTTTCTATGACACTCGACCTTGTAGTTGGCAACTCATTTATTCCCTTTGCCCAAAACTGCGGCGGCTGGAACTCAAAGAAATTTGAAATATCCCTTCTGAGATCGTCGACGTTTTTGAAAGTTTTGTTTCTCAAATATGCCTTCAAATGTCTGGAACAAATGGTAGTCAGATGGCGCGATGCCGGGAGAGTATGGTGGATGAGGAACGGTATTCCAGTGAAGCTCAGTGCTTGTTTTGTGGGTTTCCTTTGCGACATGGGATCTCGCGTTGTCGTGGAGAAGGTGCACAGTCGCGCGTCTTGGCCGTTTTTTTCTTATAGCTTTTGCCAATTCCTGGAGATTCTCGATGTATCGTGTAGAGGAGATCGTCTTACCTACAGGGAGAAAATTATGAAACAGCATTCCCTTTGCGTCCCAGAAACAGCACAACGAAACCTTTTGTGAGTGACGATCAGATTTCGGTTGGCGTGGCGGTTTTTCTCCGATAGGAATCCAGTAGGCTAAACGCGTTCTGCTATCATACAAGACCCGGCTTTCATCTCCCGTCACAAGATCTTCTAAAAACTCCTAGCGATGGTGGCGAAGCAGGAGAGACTGGCAGATGGCCACGCGACATTTCTTATTGTCGTCGGTGAGACGGTGGTGGTATCCATTGAGCTAGAACCTTCCTGTATCCCAAGTTGTGCAAGTGATTGACTATTGACGGTTGGGTGCAGCCAAGTTCTCTTGCTAGCTCGTGCGTACTTGCTTCCGGTTTTTCTTTGATGCAGCGGAGTAATGCTTCATCATCGATGGTCGACGGTCGTCTGGAACGTTCCTTATCTTCAAGGCTTGTGTCTCCAGATTTAAAACGATTGAACCAACGCTGGACTGTTCGATGAGAAACTACGTTCTCGCTGAATGCATCCTGTATATTTTTAGCAGTTTCGCTTGCGTTCGTGCCGCGGCGCCACTCGTAAAAAATGATCGCTCGAAGTTGCTCCTGCGAGATCGAAGCCATTTCTGTCCACTAGAACGCGCGCTCGCCCTTTTATACCCTGTCACGCGGAAGAGTAGAAAACATTCTAAAATATTCTCGACATAGCTCGATGTCATATTGCGTCGATACGTAAAAAGACATTTTAAATATTTTTGCGACAAAACTTTTTTATCAACCTGATATTAGGGTAGTTCGAACAAGATTGTCTTTGTTTTGATATAGCAAACGGTATGAAAAAAAAGAAAAAATCTTAAGGTTCCTTTTCACTTTAGGCGCTAAAAACGCGATTTTCATCAATTTATTTGAAAGTTTTATATTATAAATATCAATATAAAAGTTCTTACACTTAATAAATACACTTTCGAAATACATTTTTTTAATTATTTTTTTATTTGAGTCTCTATTTATAGACAAAAATGGTATTAAAAAAAATGTCCTGAAAAAATTGTACGTCTGCGGTGTTGATGAATACTCGCAGATGGATCATCCGAATTAAAAAAATCAAACGGTTTTAGATTCAGTATGTTAATGGCTATATCGCATATCATGCGATTTGTTATATATGCAAAAATAACAAAATGGCGAACATTTTTCGAAAAAAACGTGTTCTTTTCACTGTTTTTGGCAAAAACAATAGTAAATATCAAAATTTTAAAAAAAATCCTTGATATGCGCTATAGCTATAGTTGTAAAGAATATGTGGTTAAAATTTCATAAGGATCGGTTCAGTAGTTTCGAAGATTTTATCAACAAGCTGTCGAAAAACGTTGTTTCGAGAAAAACGCGTTTAAAGTTTGTTTGGGTTACATAAATACATCAACATTTTTTTAAATGTATTTCGAAAGTGTATTTATTGAGTGTAACAACTTTTATATCAATATCTATAATATAAACCCATCAAAAAAAATTCTTACGATAAGCTTGAAATATAGGTTGGCACAGGTAGTCACTTGACGAAAAATCATACGAATTTTGCCGGCGTCAAAATTTTTTTTTTATGGTCTTGTGTTATCAACTAATCAAGAAATGCTAGCTTTTGTTTCAACTAAATCTAGAAGGTTTTTTGGGTCTCGTACATTTTTATTGTTCAGCTAGGCGTGAGCAAATGAACAATATAACATTGTTGCAGAGTTTGTACGGGAGTGTAGTCGTGACAGGTGGAAACTCGTGCCTCCAGGGCTTCAGCGATCGTCTGAACAGGGATTTGATCACAAAAACTCCACCGGTAAGTATTTTTTTCCATCTCAAAAGGATGTACGCCGACGTCACAAAGATCGGTTCAAATTTTCAGGATTGTGAGAAAGCTACTTACGCGATTTAATTTGTTTTTTTTTTTTTGCACACCGGTATCCGTATCAACGGAGCTATTGGTCGACTTTTATGGAAAAAATATATAAGCCATTAGAAGCGTCCATAGTGAATCACCTGTAGTATCTGGTGGGCCGAGCCGATACTGGGATGGGTGATCGCTTGCCGCCCACATGTATATAATTAGAAAAGTTGCTTAAATAGCTTCGCTGATGCTCATACATTTTTTCTATGAATTTCGCGGATCATTTTATTAATATGTATACTCATGTAAAAAAAAAGATCGCACGAGTAGTATTCTGACAATTGAGGGGGAGATCCCTTCGGGCAGCCGGAAATAAGTGAACTTCGAAGATTTTTCGCGTCGAAACTATTTATTCTCCATAATTGAAAATTTATATATATTATTGATATTATTACTACTTTTAATTTACCAAATTATTTTTTTTTTAACATTTAAAAATGGCCGCTGGATACTTGCTTCAGAGACGGTTGCCGCCTGAGTTGTTCCACGGCGTACAGCCTAGCGTCTTGTGCATTGATCTGAAACATCAGAGCCAAGAAGTTTTAGATTTTTAACACCCACACGCTGTATTTAGACCTAAAAAATCCGAACAAAAGTGAAAATTCCAAAAATACTGCGTGTTTGAAAAAATGCTCGATCTTTCATAAAATGTTTCCTATGGTCAATAAAATGGTCAATGGTCAATCCTATGGTCAATGAAAAAGTTGTTATTTGAAATCATTTTCAAGAAAATTTAGGTTCACATAGACGGTGTTTCCGTTATCGCAAAGTTTTTTAAACTTCAAAATGATCGTTCGGATAGTTTTTGAGTTATCGTGTACGAGATTCAGAAAAAAGTGGTTTTCAGGAAAACGCGCTTGGTGCGGGATATACATTTACAACGATCAAAAAATCGATTTCTTTTTTTTAACGATCGAACTACATATGTAGATATTTCCCCAAAGTTTCAAACGCGTTTTTCTCAAAACTGCATTATCGAAATTGGCGTGCAGGATTACTCAAAAACTATTAAGCCGATTGAGTTAAAAGTTGGTAGAAATATTGATAATATTGCTACCTTCTACTTGACGAGAATTGTTTTTGAAAAATTGAAAAAAGAAACTACTTTTTTAAGGGGCCAGTTTGGAGCCACGAACATAAGGCTACTTTCGCGATTTTTTTTTGAGGATTTTATAAAAGATATGAATATAAAAGTTTTTGGGCTTGATAAATGAAATCTTGAAGTACATTTAAAAAAAAATTGAATTCATTTTTTTTCATTTTTAAGTACAAAAACTATAATTTAACGTAACGCCTCAAAAATAGGTAGGCTAGGTAGCTCCATCACAACTCGGCAACGGCTTGTCTGAAACAAAAAATCAAAGTCCATTGGATTTAGTATGACACCAGCTACACAGTGACCCTCGGATATAAAGTTTTTTTTTAATAAAAAAAATGGCCGATGAAAAACGAAAAAAGAAAAAAACGCATTTTTTCGCAGTTTTTTGCAAAAAAAAAGATTAAAAGTAAAAATTTTGAAACCACCGGGGGTCATCTTGTTGCGAATAATATTTATAATATGTGGTTCAAATTTCCAGAGAATCGGTTTATTAGTTTTAGAGAAACGATGGAGCTAGATTTTGAAAACGTTGTTTCGAGAAAAACGCGTTTGAAGTTATGAAAGGATCTTCCCCCTTAATGCTTAAAATGTCGAGCGTTCTTCGAGACGTCAGCGTGTAGCATACCGCTTGAAGCTACCGTAAAACGTGGTTAAATCGACATTGAGGTAGTACGAGCGCGCAATCTTGATTTCTATAGATTTTGTTCAAATTTTAAGCAGACATTGTTCATATCATTACGCATGTTTGAGTGAAATTTCAGAATAGTCGACTATTTAGATTGGGGGATAATGGGTTTTAAAATTTCAACTTTTAACACTGCAGGGTCTGCATTAAAATTTAGACAGAATAATTTTCCGTAAAAAATATTTGTCCCCTATAATAACAAGACATATGGCAACACCGCATCGTTCCACCTATCCAATGACGTGAGTTTGCACGGCATATTTAAAATAATACTGCAACACAAATTTTCATTTGGAAGTAATTTTTAATCGTACAAAGTTTTCAATTAGTTATGAATGAAACAACACTTTTATTTGTTAATGAAGATAACACAAACAATATAAAATATTAATATTTATGATGCAAATATTTTTTGTGACAAAATCTTTTGCTTTAGGAACACGATAATTATTTTTTTCTCGAAATATTGAATAATACTATTCTGCGGTGTTGCCAGAGGTCTTCTTATTACAGGGGAAAAATATCTTTTACGGAAAATTATTCTGTCTAAATTTCAATGCAGACCCTGCAGTGTTCAAAGTTGCAATTTTAAAACCCACTATCTCCCAATCTAAATAGTCGACTGTTCTGAAAATTTTACTCAAACATGCATAAGGTAAATGTCCCAATTATTGAACAGCTAAGGATCTGGGGGATTGAATTCGGTGAGAAAAAAATATAAAATCAAGAAAAAACCATCGCTTTCAGGTTCAAATGATACTTTGATATTTTTACTTCCGAAAAATCACCCTTTAAATTATTTTTAAATGATTTCAAATGAAAAAAAGAATAACGATGTGAAGAATGCAAATGTCCCAATTATTGAACACTGGAAGTGCCTATGTCCCTAATATTGAACAGGCATGTCCCAGTTATTGAACACTTTCGAGAATTCTTTTTCCGTTCCAAAAATATTATTTTGGGTACAATATTAAGACATAAAAGCAAAATCAAACACTTACATAATCTTTTGTTAATCATGTAAAAATACAAAAATATATATTTAGTCTCTTTTGACAAGTTTTTGGTTCATTCGCATCTGGTTTATTTTTGCTTTTCAACTCGAACGTTATTTTATTTTCCTTTTCAGCTTCCTCGTTTTCATGTTCTTTTTTTGTTTGATTTTGTCGCAGCTTGGCTCCCTGAAATATCGAAGAGCAAAAAACATTGAACAGTACATTCGTATTTTTAGGTTACATTTAGGTTATATTCTCTTTTTACTTTCCTTTTTATGTTTATTGCACGAAAATAGAAATAAAAAATATATTTGACGATCTTAGAGTTATTATTAAAAGAATAAAGGTAAGTTTATTCAGGAATTTACAGTTTTTGTTTGAATAAATCCGATTCACACGATCTGTCACACGTTAACTGTCTCGATGTTTTGATGGGTTTAATGACGCCAACTTGGAGAATTCGAGTGTTCAATAATTGGGACATACTGCACATTCTATGTCCCAATGATCGAACACCGTATTTTTTTAACAAATAATTAAATTAAAAAATTTCATAAAAATTGTTATTTGTAAGAAATTTTCTGAGGAACCTGAAACGCCTTTACTTTTTGAGATGCGATAGTTTTTGAATTTTTTATGCCCTTACGCGTGAAGCGGCGCGTCTTAGCAAAAACGATAAGCAGTTACCACGAGACGTCAAATCGGGTCACCGTTGCTGATTAAATAATCTTTTTCTCTATTAATTAAAGCTTTTTTTTGCACAAGCGAGGTAACATTTCGATAGCTAAAAGTTCCATATATGTAATGAAATTTTATAAATAAGTAAATGCATGCAGGTAAATGAGAAATAATAAAAATGCAAGATAGTGTTCAATAATTGGGACCTTTTCAATAATTACCTTAATGATATGAACAATATCTCGTTAAAATTTGAACAAAATCTATGGAAATCAAGATTGCGCGCTTGTACTACCTTAAGGATAACTTTGACAGTTTTTGGGACTACTTTAACAGAGAGCCAAAATACGGTTCATACTGTTTATACAATTTGTTGTTCAAGTTTATTGTAATATTACTGAAGTTGATTGTAATGTTGCTCAAGTTGATTTTGATCTCAATGATAATTATAATTGCTGACTAAGTGCCTATAATAGTACCCTAGGTACTTGATATTTTCATGTAAAATGTTTCCTTAAGGGAAGAAACCACTGCATCTCCTCATTTTCGACCATTTTCTTTGGATTTTTTTCCAAAGAAAGGAATAAAAGACATGGTCGAAAGAACTTTTAGGTTTTATTAGGTATATATTGAGGTATGTCAAAAAAACTATTCGTCAAAAGAATACAAAATGGCGGTGCACGAGTTGTTATACTGCCGTCACATTGAAGGCGGCATCTACGAAAAATCGAAAATGCGGTTTACTATACAGAACGATGGGAAATTTTGTACTGATTCCAACGGTACCAAAAACGCATCTTCGATTTTTTTTTTGTATATGACGGTCTTCCGCCTTCTCTCTATATGACGGCAGTATAACACTACTGGTTTTCAGCCTACCCCCTCCGCGACACGCAGTAGAATTGTCGCGAATATAATCGTGGAACTAAGAGTGAATTAAGTTCGTCAATTGTATTACTTTTAGCAGTCAAGTACGGTGGAATAAAAAAATAATTTTATAAAACAGGGACGTGTTTGAAAAAAAAAGTTCGTTTATTCGACCATAATTTTCATATCAAAAAGTGATCTATTTTTTACAATTTTCAATTCAACGGAAAAAAACGCTAGTATTTGACTGTTAAAGCAATCTAGGAAGGTACGGTTAAAATTTCACGTCGATCGAACGAAAATTTTTCGAGTTCTACTGCGTGCCGATTTCAAAAACATGGTTTTGAGGGGGCCGGGTTGAAATTGCGAACTTTGAATGATCAAAACGCTCAAAACTCCGAAAGAAAAGTACCCCGAAAGATTTTAAAAAACCGGAAGAATTTTACACGAAAGATCAAAACTCCGAAATTTTGAACACCGTCAAAATAATTCGACTATGGAAGTTTTAAAAATTTCAAAATTTTCAATAAATCTACGAATTATTTCACGATTTTTTAATTTATTAAGAAGTGATTTTGCGTCAATTTTGAAATTTGTCTAGACACTGTTATACGTTCTACATCATTTACAGTCAACTGCCTGGGTTGAAATTCCGAACTTTGAATGCGCGGACGGTTTAAGGGGCTAAATCAGTGTGAACGCTGAAAATTTCGGTGATTATCGAGCATTTTTTGGGAGAAAAGTACTCAATTAAATGATTCGGAAAATTAAGAATATATTTGGCTATATTTGACTTATATTACATATTTTTTTCATAGAAAAATATTGAGATCCAAGCGACTTATGCGCTGCCTTCGGAGGCGCCAAAAAAAAATTCCTCCACTGCTGACATGATTCCGGCCGATTGAGTAGCTGAAACCGAAAAGGAAAAATGTCGTTAAACTGGAAGGTATTTCCTGTACAAAAGCGTAGGAAAAATATCAAAATTCGAAAAATATCAAAATCTAATACGATGGCGCAGTTATGAAAAAAAGTCTGTTTTCTTGCCTATAAAATGGTCGTTTTTTTCTATGCCAAATCGTCAATTTCCATCAAATCAAAAATATCCCACGTCATTGAAAAGCAAATATATTCAAGAGTACTCAGTTCAAATTTCAAGCCAATCGGATAATTGCTCTTTGAGATACAATGTCAGCAAATTTGAAAAATCTCATTTCAAGAAAAATGCGTTTGTAGATTTAACTATCGATTTTTTGCAAGATAAAATTATATTTACCATAAAAAGTGCTAATCAGCTATACTTCTTGAAATATACTGTCGAAAAAGTAAAAAAAAATCGATTTTTTTTAAGTGTCACACTGGTATAGCCCCTTAAAATTCCTAAGTTTAATGTTCCGATATTACAAGTTTTGTCAAGATCATGCCAACAAACGTCTACACAGTTGACTGTAAATGATGCAGAACATATAACGTTATCCAGACAAATTTCCAACTTTTAATCACTTCTTGATAATAAAAAATTCTTAAAATAATTCGTCGATTTATTGCGAATTTTGAAACTCTTAAACCTTCCATTACCGAATTATTTTGACGGTGTTCAGATTTTCGGAGTTTTCATCTTTCAGCTTTCATGTAAAATTCTTTCGGAGTTTCGATCTTTCGGGGTAGTATATTTTCGGAGTTTTGAGCTTTCTGATCATTCAACGTTCGGAATATGAACCCGGCCTCGTTCAGATTTTCGGAGTTTTCATCTTTCGGGGTAGTATTCTTTCGGAATTCTAAGCGTTCTGATCATTCAAGGTTCGGAATTTCAACCCGGCTCCATTTTGAGAAAACCATTTTTTTCAAATATTCGTGTAAACTTTTTAAATAAAAATTTACACGAAATAAGTTCAATCTATGCTTAATAAAATACCTTTTTACCAAATCCCAAATAAATAAATCCCGTAGACAAAAAAAAATACCATATCCCAAATAATCCAGTAGATAAAAAAAAATCGGTACAAACGACCTTTTTCGGCTCGTCACAGTGGTGTCCTCCCTTAACAAAGATGCCAATTTGATTGTAAAAAATCGTTGTTTTTCATTCAATCGCACGTATAATTAATAAAATATTCATTTTTTTAATCAAAATCATGTCAAAGTAACCTTTAATCATTGACATAAGTATTATTTCAATTCCTTGTCAAAGAAACCCCACACTCGAGGTTACTTTCACCCTTTAAATAAATATATATAAAATTGTTTTGTGGGGCTTGACTTTCTCATACATTCGATGGCCAACGAACACATTGTTCTATAGAAGAAGAAAAAAGTTGGAATTTATCATGTTAAAAACAAGTCACGTACAAAAAAACTTCCAAAACCTGTTCAAAGTAACCCCATTTGACGGTATCGCTAAAGCTGCTCGGCATTTGTCGACCGTACGATCGATTAAAACCGGACTTTTCACCACGGCCAGAGTATGAGACTGAAAATAATCAGCGCGAACAGTTCGAGCGAGCGTCGTTACGGGGCGTGGATCGGTGGTTCGATATTGAGCTCCCTCGGTTCGTTCCAACAAATGTGGCTCTCGCGACAGGAATACGAGGAATCAGGTAAGCTCATACTCGACAGATGCGCCTAATCCTGCGGAGTTTCATCGGCGATTGGACGCACCCGAGCGCGTCCTCCTATTTCGCGATGATCAACGGGGGATAATCGAAATACACGAAATCAACGCTTCCTTAGATATAAAAAAAAAGTGTCGCGTAATTCCTAAGAAAAACGAAAACGAAAACGAAAAAAAAAAAAAAAGCAGAAACAACAAGTACAACGGGACGTGAGAAACGAGTGTGCCAATAATATTTATTTCGAAATAATTATCATAGTAATATTAGCAGCAACAATAACAATAACGCTACGATTGTCGGTGGCAATTTAACAACGAGGTTCCTATGAAAAAAAAGAAAGAGACAAAAAAGAAATTAAAGTACGAAATTTATCTCTAAGAAATAATTTAATCGAGCGAAGTTCGCGCGGAGAGAGGAGCGATGAGACGTCGAATGAAAATGAATAGGCAATTTTTTACATATCAGGCGGAATTTATTTGGAGAATAAAAAACAAAGGAATGGAAAAAGGGAAAAAAGCAAATTTACCCGAGGAAAAAATGTAATTTTCCATTTTGGAGTAGTTGAGAAATGAAACGACCTCGGATACTATCGATCTAGGACAAGACGATACGAACGAAACCTTTGTAATCTTTAGCTTGATTGATAAGTATCGTACACACGCGCCTATTATTATTATTGTGTCATTATCGTTCTATGTACATGACGCTTACTGTCGAACCCATCGTTTCAAACTTAAGGAGGTACGGTGATGACCACGCTAGTAAACTAAGAGTCTTTTTTTCGCCCTAATACCGCTACGTTTTAGACATATGTGTGTGGCCTATATTTCGAGAAATATTTTTTAAGTATTGAATTTCAAGCTACTTATTATTTTTATAATATGAAAACAAACGTAATAATCTACTACTCGACTTCAGTAGTACGCCATATCTTTGACGTTTAGCATCGTTGCATTTTCGATAGCTGTCATCGGTCCCACGCGCTCGGCTTATTATTTTTGGTAGCCGGTAAACATGGAGAATGAAAATAAGTACTGTAGAAGTTTATCAAGAGAGTAACAGGATTGTACCTGAAGTCCAGTTTAGAGACAAAGGTAGATTCTGTCGGACAAGAATTAGAGAATGAAAAGATGATATTGCGAATGCAAATGAAAAACGTCGCGTTGACGTTAACCTCAATATCCAATGTCCAATCTGTCCGAAGTCAAAACATATTTCATCGATTGTTATGTTATTTTTCCCTTTCCTAATTTTCACAATATTTGCAGATATAAAAACGAACGTTCATTTTATATGACGGTTTTTCCATGCTGACTTTACATATAAATGCGTTGTATGCATGTCGCCAGAAAGATTGAGATGCCTTAGCTATACATAAAAGAACTTTGAGTAAATATCGACGAAAGGCCTTTTATAATCGATTAAAAAACGTACGGCTTCACACAACCATATTTTTAATTCGCGTTGAAAATATCCGATAGAAGAATCAAATTTGCGCGGGTATCCGGCGTTGCCACACTTCGAGCAAGATGGCTGCGGTTACGTCACGAGACGTCTCTCTCGCCGAATACTTCGGTTTTTCGCGACTTTATTTCTAAATTTATTGCTTATTTCTGCGGTGAGCTTTCCAATTCAAGTTGCCTTATTGATCACAACGAACCAACGAACGCAACCGTCAGTTTTTTTTACGCGTGTCTTGGCTCCAAGTAGCACAAAAAAATCGATATATGAGAGGACAGGCACATTTTGTCGTCTACGTGTGACTAATTGACCAACTTTAACAATTAATAACTCGGAAACGGTACGGTAAATCTCGCGGAAACTCCGCATACGCATGGACGAAGCTCTCGACAATGTTATTTAAAAAAATCGGGCTTTTATCTTGGACTCGCTCTAATCACCGTACCTCCTTAACGGAGCAAATGTCTACACGTATTTTTTTTTTCGCAGTTGCAGCGATGTAATCGATTGAAACAATACAATTTTGAGGTGACTCGAACGTGCACGACGATCTATTCTCTCAACGGTATAAAATGCATTTTTGCAGGGCAATCTATCGCTATTCGACGAGGTAGAAAAATATTGGCGAACGAGCTCAAAGCTCGGCTGTGGCCGGGGATGTTGAGATTGATGAGTATCGAAAATTTATACGTTCATTTGGAAAAATTGTCATTTAGGACACTGTGGAAAAGTGTATTTTAGCGTTTTTTTTACATTTGAGGTATTTTTAGTTAATTATTAATATAGCTATTTAAAAGTTTTTGTATTTTATTTTAATAAATGTTGATCTTCGCGGAGGGCCGTATTTTGTGGGGGCAAACCAGGGCTCTTCCGAATCATTGGCGAATTACAGCGGCGCTTGATAAAAATAAGTCACAGTCAATTATTACGCCCAACGATGAACTGGAATGAAAAAATTGGAGCAAATTTAGTAGATTTGAACATTCTTACGATTTTTTCTGAAAAGTCGGGATAACGATCCGAAACGGCCATATCGCGGATTAATTTGGAATTTACGCGCTGATTTAATTTGGAGTGTACCGCTGATCACGAATGTGATAGTGAAAATACCCGCAGAATTGAATTTCAAGGTCAAAACTCATAATAACTAATTTTTTAAAAGTTTTTGTATTTTATTTTAATAAATGTTGATCTTAGAGAAAAATGTTTCCTACACTAGTTATAGCCTATAATGAGTAGTGTAGGTTATCGCCTACTAGTTATCGCCGATTAATTTTGAATTTACTGCTGATTTAATTTGGAGTGTAACGCTGATCACGAATGTGATAGTAAAAATACCCGCTGATTTGAATTTCAAGGTCAAAACTCACAACAAGTGATTTTTTTTTAAGTTTTTATCTTTTATTTAATAAATGTTGATCTTGGAGAAAAATGTTTCCTACACTAGTTATAGCCTATAATGAGATTGATATTTTATGTTTCATACAAGTTTTGTCTAAAGCCATTCTGTTTCGAGAAAAATGGAATAATGCTCCAAAAAGTACCGACATCTAGCTAAACTCCATTAGTTTCGATATTATCTACTCACGCACCTTTAGCGCGGGAAGGTTGATGTTTAGTCTTTAAAGTGTAGTTTAGTCTTCGAACCCAAACAAATCCAAACGAGACAAACCAAAAAATAAAATAAAATGCAAAAAATACTAAAATAAAATAAAATGTAGAAAAAACCTAAAATAATTTATTTTTCTCACAAAAAAAGCAAAAAATAAAATCAAATACAAAAAAATCTAAAATCAAATATTTTTTTCTTACAAAAAGAGAACAAAAAATAAAATAAAATACAAAAAAAAAACAAATATGCACTTTAAAGACTAAAGTCTTTACGTTACTTTACACTCCAACCTTCCCGCGGTGCTGAGTGATGAGTTGATAATATCGAAACTAATGAAGTTTAGCAAAATGTACTTTTTGGAGCATTATCCCATTTTTCTCGAAACAGAATGGTTTTAGACAAAAACTGTATACAACATAAAACATCAATCTTTTTATAAGCAACAACTTTTGTAGGAAACATTTTTCTCTAAGATCAACATTTATTGAAATAAAATGGAAACACTTTTGATAAATCAGTTTTTGTGAGTTTTGACATCGAGAATAATATTTGCGGATATTTTCACTATGATATTCGTGATCAACGAGTCAAAATACATAGGTACACGAAATTGCGAATTAATCGGCGCTATGAGTTTTTCGGAACTACATCCAAAATTCACGACTGCAAAAATTCTCCTGCTAGTCACATTTTTCTAAGTTTTATCATTACCTTGTTCTTTGAACATTCGGCGATCCCCTATTTTTAATGTTGGTACGGAATCTTTGGAATTGTTTACCCGCGTTGAGCAATTTATGTCAGGTGTCTAGAGTTATTTAGTGTATTAATTATTACATAGAAATCTGGCCAGCGTGTCATCTCCATAAAGTGGCTTATAAATGAGACGATTTTTGGAGTCGTAATTTTTCATTCAGAGTTCGGTAACTTGGCTTGAAATTTTGCCAGTCTACTGAGATGTAATTTTACTCGATTATAGACGAAAATCAGTTAATTGTTAAATGTTCGGGTTCGTAAAAGGAATACCTTAAATCTCACAAAACTTTAAAGTAAAGTTAATCACAAATAAAGGTGGCCACTTTATAAATTGTCAATTAAAAAAATTGACAATTAAAAAAGTAATTCGGTATGTGCAACTCTGTCGAAGTTCAAAAACGTTCGGAATTTTTTTTTTTTTTTCGGAATTCTGTATCTCTACGTTTCTTTTTCTCAAATCCATCGTAGTTGAACATTTTCGAAAATCTTTCGTGTATGATCGCAGTTTTTTTGGTTTCCTTTTTACCTAACGCTCATTTGTACTATCGGGAGACACTCGATTATTCGTCGTTTTTTGCGTTTATGTACACTGTTGCGTATCTCTTTTTTTTTTAATTGTTTTATTTGTGTCCTAATTTTGTTTTCATTGACCGTCGCGACGTGGTCTTTCGACGTGTGACACGAAGTTGATCAGTCGGTCGATCGAGGTAGAATCCGTTGCCGGAAACCGGAACATGTATGTGTACACATCATCGAGTCGGTTTTGGCAATTTGCATATCGCTGTGTGCGTCATTATCGATATCCAGCCGGACATGGCGATTCCCAAAGAGTCCGACATGCTCACAATACCCAGCGAGACTTTCAAGTCGTTCGACGGTATCTGAAACGACGAGAGAAGAAAATAATGGTAAACTTTTTATTCAGACGTTTTATCCTACTCTCGTACCCGGAAAAAAGAGGAATTTGCGTGCATTTTTTCTGTGCAAACGTACGCGGATTTTTTTTTTCTCTCTTTTTTATTAAAGTGTATGGTTTGAGTATCTTTTACAATTTTTGTATTGATAAATGTTTACAAATGTGGTAATGCAGAGCGCTGTTTTAAAAACGTCTGCTGCTCGGAAACAAGTCATCCGAAATAAACAAAATCGAACGCATTTAGTTTTTGCATGAAATTATCTACACTGAGGAAAAAAAATCATTGATCCAATATCATTGGTGTTGTTGAATGAAATTTCGTTGGTTCAATTGTAAAATTGTTGGTGTATATAATCGGATTTATTAGTCCAAACAAAACGCTATTGACTTTAATAACCAGATTAAATTAAAAGTTTTTTTTTCATTCAAAAGATACACTCATTACAAAAATTAAAGGAACAGTAAAATTTCAAAAAAATTTCATTGATTTTTTAATAGCTGTAACTTCGTGAAAAATGGTCGCATCGTAAAAAAAGTGGGGTTTCAAAGCTTGAAATCTCTAGTTTACGAATCTCACTGGTAATTGTTTTTTTAAGCAACACGCTCGGTGTGAATCTAAATAATAGCGGGGGCAAAAATTTTCGAAATCTTTTTTTTTTTCAAAATCGTCCATGGGCCCAATTTTTTTTTGGAGCTTGATCAATACTGGGTTCATTTAACCTGATTCTTCAGCTTCGAAACGGTACTTTTTGGACCTCTGTACGACCATTTGTCGCTGAGATATCGGCGTTTAAAGAAAAAAGAAGCTTTTTTCGTAGATCATCAATATCTCATGAAAAAATGATCGTACAGCGAGCTAAAGATGGGTTTTGTAAACTAGAATAAATTCTCTAAAAGCACCTTTTGGTACTTTAGAGATTTTTTAACCATATTATTGATTTGAAAGTACGAAAAAATTACTTTTATCCCGTTTTGGAAAATCCACGTCAACTTTGCAAATATTGCGAAAATGACTCATGTTTCTAGGCTTTTTTAAAGTTCAATACATGCCCAAAGACCCCCAACAAATTAAAATTGTTCGGCTGAACCGTTATTTTTTACCGAAGCGTCAAAGTTTTATCAAAAATTAAGGAACACTTATTTTATTGTTCCTTAAATGCCAATTAATGATGATTGAAATTTAAAAAAAATCCGTTTTTTCTCACAGTTTCGCAATAACTTTTTTTTTATTTTGGAAAGAGAAAAAAATTCAAAATTTGGAAAAAAATTTTGTTCAAAATTTCAAATAAAAATTAAATAAAAAAATTTCATATTTTAAATTTGTAGAAATTTTTGTGAAAACATTATTTGTTTTGTGTTAGTGCGATTTTTTCGTTTTACTTGAGGGTATCCACTTTATTTAATGCAATTAATTTCAAATCGATAAATTATGGCATGCAATTTGAATTCAAATTTCAAAAATAATCTTATCTATTGATTTAATTTTAATACGAAATAAAAATTGTTTTAGCAATAGCTTAATTATTTCATCCATACATCTACAGATTGTATATAGAATGATTTCAATAGATTATCATTTTATTTTAAGGATAATGAAGATATGGAGAGAACAGAAGAGATTTTCAAATAAAATAATATGTTATTAACATCAATCACTTTTTCCAATACCTTATAGTATTGTAACAATGTCATATATCGGTGGCACTCCGTGATCAGACATTTATTTGCGTCAACCAATGTATTTTTTTTATTCAATAGGTTTTTTTTCTCAGTGTAGTGCTTGGACGGAGGATTTAATAAAATATCGATTTTTTAACAAACGCTCGCAGTCCAAAGTGAAAGTATCGATTTTCGGTGAAAAAACGCTCTATTTTCGTTGATAAAAAAAACAATGCATCGAAAAAAAATCCTCCGTTGAAGCACTGCTTTTTGATATGTAAAAGAACATGGCTGTTACGCATATGGAATAATCAGGGAATAATCAGAACTCCTGGAATAATCAGGGAAAAGTCAGGGAATTTTGAAAATTCTCTAGATTTTGTCAAGAATTTACTGTTGGCAAGAATTACGAAAAATGAAACCGACTTGAAAAAAAAAACAACTGAAAAGTATAAAAATAAATATCTTTCTATATTTCTAATATTTATATTATTCTTCATTATGTACAAAAAAAAAGTTATGTCAGTACCAAACATTGAAAATTTTGAAGGAAAAAAAATAGTTTACCACGAAGCTCTATACTATTGCATTCGATTTGTCGATACACATTCCCACAATTATTATTGTAGATAAGTCTTTATATTTATTTTTTATTTATTGGCACCGACATAAAAAATTCTGTTTATTATAAAGATCAGCTTCGGTATGTGCTCTTAATCTATTTTTTTTACTTTACAGTGTTGATATTCTTTTTCGAATTTCAGTTCTTAAAATATTTATTTTAATATTGAACATTTTCATATATTTGGTCTTAAAAAAAATTATGTTCTTTATTTCACCTCAATCTCCCTGGATTATTTGCAAAATCTGGAAAAGTCCGGAAATTTCTGAGTCAATAATGCGTAACAACCATGGAGAAGCTTGTAAAATTTGATGTTGATCGGTGCAGTGATTTTTTAGATGTCGCGATCGCCGATTTTGAAAAAGTTATTTTGTGAAAAACGCGTTTAAGGCCTTAAGCCACTCTGGAGGCCGAAAAAATAGGCTTTTTGGGGATTTTTTTCATAAAAACGACAATACGAATCAAGATTACAAAAAAGGGGGTTTATCGTACATATAAAAGTGACTGTATACAATAACTTTTTAAAGCGATTAATTTCAAAATGGCGGCTGTGCAGCGTTTATCTCAAAACTGCATTTTCTAAGTTGGCCGGAAACATAAATCAGACAATTTTCAACCGATTCACTTGAAATGTTGAATATATCTTGAAAAATACATTGTCTATGAAAGTACGTAGGATTTTTTTTTTTTATATTGCATAGTTCATTTGTTATTAACGATTTTTTAGACAAATTTTTGGAAAGTGAGAAATTTGCCCAAAAAATCGTCAGATAATTGTTAATAACAAATGAAGTATGCAATATAAAAAAAATCCTACGTACTTCCATAGACAATGCATTTTTCAAAATATATTCAACATTTCAAGTGAATTGGTTAAAAATTGTCTGAGTTATGTATCCGGCCAACTTAAAAAATGCCAACTTAAAATTTTTGAAATTAATCGCTTCAAAAAATGATTGTATACAGTCACTGATATGTATGACAAACAACCTTTTTGTAATCTCGATTTATTTTGTAGTTTTTCTGAAGAAAAAAATCCCCAAAAAGCCTATTTTGTCGGCCTCTAGAGTGGCCTAACCCCTTAAAGTTCGTCGGTTCGCGGAACCTATCCATAGGTCCCTCAATTTTTAACGGGTCAACTTGAAATGTTCCGAGAATATTTTCCGAAATCCTAAAGTTTGCGAATTTGTCGAAATCCAAAAATTTATATTTCCAACGACTCCAACTGAGTGTAAGCCCTTAAATTTTCTTATTTCTTTGATTTTTTTAAACATTCCTTCTTATGGTATTGCGACCTTTTACAATCCCGTCTCTATCGTTGTTCACCGAACTCTCGTTCCTTCACTACCTTAGTAGCTCGAAGAGCCCCGGAAACGTTGCCCACAGCCGCCCTTTCCCAATGCACCACCGTATCGCACTTGCACGAGTACGCATAACCGACGCGCCAACCGTTGCTCAGCCGAGCGGTCACCTATCCGAGTATTGGCCCAGGCCAACGCTGCGCACCATGGGAGATCGCCGAAGCAGCACCCCGGTCACGTGTCAACTGCTTCCGGCGCTTACCCCTTTTGTATCAGATTATCCCACTCTGGAAGACTTGGTCAAGTCTGACTGAGTCAAACGTGTTTCCTCATTGAGTTTCGAACCGTTCTAATTCGGTTCACGGCACTTCTCTTTCTCACTATTCATTTCGTTCATCCTCCGTTAATTTTTTCTTTCCTTACCTCTCCTGCCATTTTGTAGAACGTATTGACGTATGCCCCACCGCCGAGAAGACCTTCCCACAGAACAAGCGCGAAGATTATCCAGATGCTCGGAACGTAGAAGAAGAGGGCCTCCGTCAGAAACAAAATGACGTTGACGAACTGCAACGGAACAACGGGTCAAGGCAAATGAAACGCCATTGCAGTAAGTAGAAAAAAAACAGAAAACACAGTAGTAGGGTAATCTACACGGGTTCTTATTCAGGGGGTGAGTTCTAATTCACTTTCTAAATCAGGGCGGGTTCTGATTCATTTCCTAAAACAGAGCGGGTTCTGATTCACTTTCTAAATCAGGGCGAGTTCTCAGTCAGTTTCTGACCCAAACGCGGGTTCTGAGTCAGTTTCTGATTCAAACGCGGATTCTGAGTCAGTTTCTGATCCAAACGCGGATTCTGAGTCAGTTTCTGACCCAAATGGGGGTTCTGAGTCAGTTTCTGATCCAAACGCGGGTTCTGAGTCAGTTTCCGATCCAAACGCGGCTTCTGATTCAGTTTCTAACCCAAACGCGGATTCTGAGTCACTTTCCAACCCAAACGCGGGTTCTGAGTCACTTTCCAACCCAAACGCGGGTTCTGAGTCAGTTTCCGATCCAAACGCGGGTTCTGAGTCAGTTTCCGATCCAAACGCGGCTTCTGATTCAGTTTCTAACTCAAACGCGGATTCTGAGTCAGTTTCTGACCCAAACGCGGGTTCCGAATCAGAAACTGATTCAGAACCCGCCTCGACTCAGAAAGTGAATTAGAACCTGCCCTGATTTAGAAAGTGAATCAGAACCCGCTCTGATTTAGAAAGTAAATTAGAACTCACCCCCTGAATTAGAACCCGTGTAAATTGCCCAACTCGCATTTGACACATTGCCCAATACACTGACAATGAGAGAGATGTATGGTGTTTTCAACCATATTTTCACCATATTCTATATTTCCCTGAGGGTCAATAATATTTCATAGCCATAGTTACTGCCCAAAGTATGGTACTGCTTATTGTTATTGGGATGTTGACCAACTTCTCGCTGTTTTTTTTCGTGAAAATGAATGCTTTTTTTCATCATTCCTAATGCTTTCAAACGTTTCGAAACTGTTGTGTGATCAACTCCTAATGATTCTGCAAGTTCAGCTAGCGTCAGACGTGAGTCGTCGTGAAGTAATGCCTCAAACTTAACGCATCGAAATCAGTATTTTGGAAGCGTCTAAACCAATCTCTGCATGTTGTTTCCGACAGAACATGGTCACCGTAAGTCTCAACAAGAATTTTGTGTGCTTCAGCTGCCCATTTTTATTGACTAAAGTAGTACAGTAAAATTCCCCGCAAATACAGTTTTTGGCACGAAATTTGACATCTTTGACACTGGGGCAAAAAAAAGTTGTTTACACTTCGGCGAAATGACATACATCGAATGTCAAGCTTGCTTATAGTACTTCTTTATAGATGCGTTAAACTAACCGCACGCAGTTGTGGTATCGCCATCTGTTAGAAAACAGCGAGAACTTATTCAACGTGCTGATATTTTAGCAGTTGCATGAAACGTGCACACATGTTGTCCACAACCACTAATCTTAACGTTCACTGTGCAATGCTTATAATACAGTAGGTTTTCGTGAAATACATATTCTCTGACACTATAAAAAAATTAGAGCCCCCCAAGATCCTTATAGTGAACAGGACTAGAATATATATATATAGGGGAGATTAGCCTAAAACGGGTAATCCGCCCAATTCGGGTAAGCAGTTCGAAATATAAGAAGAACCTGGTTGTTTTGCCTCCGAACTTAGTTTACCCGTTTTGGGCTAATCTCCCCTATATCTCGCACGCCGAGCTTGATTCCCATGTTTTTTTATTCATATATTTCGAACTGCTCACCCGATTTGGGCGGACTACCCGTTTTAGGCTAGTCTCCCCTACATTGATTGAAGATGTTGCTTGTGATTTGCGACGATGTTTATCGTGATCTGTACCATATTATAAGCTATTACCTGCTATCTGCGTATTTGGTGTGTTATTCCATCATTTTTTCTACCAAATATAAAGAATATTTCATGACACAAGAAATCGAACCTGCAACCTACCTGCCTATCTTTTGCCTATACTGCGGACGCTGCCACTGTGCTGTCGAGTGATTGTGACATCTTGATCGCAGATATGGCACAACAGACAAAAGTAATTCCGTCTGTACTTTCCAATAGATGTAACCTCCGATTTGGGTGAAATTTTGCAAAGATCTTTTCGATATTGTGTCACTGCTTAAATGGATTTTTGGTGCATCGCAATAGTTTTGTACTATGCTAATAGTGATTTGTACCATATTATATGATACGTCCTGCTATCTGCACAGTGATGTGTGCCCTGCAAGAACAGAAGGTGTACTACGAGAAGAAGCCCTGAACTGATATCCTACTTTGACAATGCAGTATACATACTATGTAACGGTTTGTGAGACACGCGTAGTTCTCAAAACTACTCAGACGTGGTTGCTCCAACTACAAATGATTCACGTCTTCGCTACAAGTAAACGTGGCCATAATTTTGTTGCTGTAGTAACTTTTCACAATGTCTCCTTACAAATTATACTCGACTAACGATAACGTTAACCATATGAATTGGACAAATCTTAATAGAACAGTAGAAGTTTGACCTGAACAAAACCTAATCTACAGCATGCAACATCCCGTGCAGAAATTTTGGCAGGGATACAGCTGGATTCTGACTTGTATCCCGGGCTCCCAGTCGGTCTCTAGTCCGATATCGGATCAGATGCGAAGACTAAATGTAAGATCCGTAAACTGGATTCCATTAGGGATCCAGAACCGGATCCTTTAATGACTCTAAATAGATTCCCCATGGAATTATTGAGGAATCTGGGAAGGATCACGGGTGAATACAGGCTGAAATAAAATGTCAAAAATGGAATTATGACATGTTAAATTTATTATAAAAATAAATAACATTTATAAAGTTTTGGTGCATTAAACTATCAGTAGAAAAAAATTTGTCCAAAGATTCAAATGGCAGATCGCGCTCATCGCGAGATTTTGATGTGAATTTAAAAAAATTCACATCAGAATCTGTGAATGCAAATGTATTGACAAGAAATTATAAATACAAAAAAATGTACAATATTAGTTGTGCATTTTTTCGTATTTAAGACAAATTAAAATCAAATTAAAAATGATTAGATTAAAATTTGCGCCAAAAGTGAGTTCGTACGTATTTTAAGAGAAAACATTGCCTCGAGGCAAAGAAATTTTTGCACATAACTTTTTGTGCGAACATTTCTTTGCCTCAACACAATGTTTTCTCTCAAAATACGTTTACACTTGTGGTGTAAATTTTAATATAACTGTCGTGAATTCGATTTTTATTTTCTTCAACTTGAGGAAATTCACAACTCATTTTGTGATTTTTTTCATATTTATAATGTAATATTTGAAACTCACAACTTTTTTTGCAAAAATTTCTTTGCGTCGACGAAATGTTTTTCGAAATACGTAAGAACTCACGGTTGGTGTAAATTTTAATCTAATCATTGTGAATTTGATTTTAATTTGTCTTAAATACATGTTTATACCCACCGACATGTCGGTGGGTATAAACAGAGACTTATTCCCCAAAACCGGTATCCCGGTTAGAATCCAACTTGCGTCAGTATCGGAATATGTACGACGACGATGGCATAATTTTGAAAATTTTGACATCACGTGTATTTTCGGTATTACTATGTAATTCCTCTCTATAGATAGGAATTTTATAGATAGGAATCTATAGACAGAAATTCCTATCTATAGATAGGAATTCCATAGTAATACAGAAAATACACGTGACGCCAAAATTTTCAAAATGATGCCATCGTCGTCGTACATATGCCAATACTGATGCAAGTGGGATTCTAACCGGGATACCGGTTTTGGGAAATCCAAGACAAATCCTGATCGGGATTTGATCGGACATAGGGTATCCCGGTCAAAATTTCTGCATGGAATATTTGCGCGCCGATTCTGTGATAGCGCTGAATTAACCATACCCATATTGTCAAGCATTTTACTATAGATAATAACTATTTCGGGGATAACAAATAGTCAAACACGCCACCCGAATCACATACTTAGTTATACTTTTCACTTACGGTTGTGTTAAGGGGTAAGGCCACTGTAAATTTTTTGAAAAATCGATTTTTTTTTATTGGCTCAAAAAATAGTTTAAACCCTCTAGAATAAGAAAAAAAAAGGTCCTGTCCGTCTTCTTTTTTAAATTTTTTCCAATAAAAAACTATTCGCAAAACTTTAAACGCGTTTTTCTCGAAACATGGTTTTTCAAAATGGCACGCAGCATAACTCGAACAATTTTCATTTTTTTTACTTGAAATTTTAACCAGATGTGAACATTTACATTGTCTTGAGAATGTCGATCGGAATTTTCAAGAACTTTATTTATTGATTTTTTATTAACAAAAAACTTGCCGTTTTTTTCGTCAAAAATCAATTTTTTTTTCAAACGCACGCCAAATCCACAAAAATTGATACTTTTTAAAATCCGATCGACATTCTCTAGCTATAGCCCTCTAGATTAATGGTTTTTTTTTTTTTCTAGATTCAAAAGTGCACCAGTGGTGCTGCGTGCGCGGAGCCCTGGAAGCAAAACATGTCCCGGGAAGATAGCTGTGGAACCGCCATTTTGTTTTTTTTTTACTGTAAAAAAATTTTATAATAAAGTTTAATGTATGCCCGATTACACCATTAAAAGTTTTTTTTCAAATACCTTCAATTTCGGAAGCAAAAAATTAGTGAAAAAACCTTTTTTTTTGGGCCGTTACAGTGGCCTTACCCCTTAATCACATTATAATTGCGGTGTCAACGAACTATAGGGAATTTTACTATCTCCTCTTCAACCATATGGACGTGTTTTGTAAATTCCATGCACTTTTCTCTCAGTATACTTCATCGTTATTATCAGAAAACATTATTAAACTATTATTGTGCAATATTTCGAAAAAAAAGTCGCAGGGATCCGATTAACCCTTTGCGGCTTATTGTAACACTGATGTTACACCTAATTCAATTCATATTTTGACGATTCAAAAGTGTTTTTTAATTAAATATGGCGGTTGTAAATGCGTCTCAAGGTTCCTAGGACTTCAATAACTACTAAAACATATCTATTAAATTTTTATTTTTCACGTAGCGGATGTCGTCAATAACGAAAGTTATCGATGACACCCGCCAAAAAAACGAACGTTTACATCTCAAACCTGATTACGACTAATCTAGCAGGTAAACCATAACCGAAAGATAGGTAAAAACTTGGTTTTTGATCCACAGTATATGAAACCGAAGTCTAAACCGTCAAATTCAAAATGGCGGGTCCAATATGGCGACTGAAAATGGCAAAAACTATAGGATTTTTTTCCAAAGGCCATAGCCGGGTAAGTAGGGAAAAATTGCCCCCGCATTTTCTCCAGCGAAATTAGGAGTATATTCTGAGGTATAAAAAAACCAAATTTTCTGAAAATTTCATCCCCGTCAACGCAATGGTTTTGGAAAAATGGATTTTTTTTAATAAAAAAAATAAAAATTTCGGAAACGCTTCAGTCGATCGATTCGATTTTTTTTTTGGTACTTAGTACAATCAAACGTGTTACGAAATAAAATTATAGAACATCTTGCGAAAGATTAAGGTTTAAAAAAAATAATGTTCCTTGTTTTATTTTTTTTTACTATAATCCACTTGGGGTACAATAACGAAATTTTTTTCATATAATCTTTGGACACCTTATTAGATTATATAATTTTTCACAATGATCGGTTTGGTACGCCACAGTGAAAAAAAAGAAACAGACTTTATTGATATATTTTAGTTATATATCTATATAACTAAAAAATATCAATAAAGTGTGTTTCTTTTTTTTCACTGTGGCGTACCAAACCGATCATTTTGAAAAAATTATATAATCCAATAAGGTGCCCAAAGATTATATGAAAAAATTTTCGCTATTGTACCCCGACTGGATTATGGTAAAAAAATAATAAAACAAGGAACATTATTTTTTTTCAAACCTTAATCTTTCGCAAGATGTTCTATAATTTTATGTCGTAACACGTTTGATCGGAACAAGTACCAAAAAAAATCAAATCGATCCACTGTACCGTTTTCGAAAAAAAAAATCCATTTTTCTAAAACCATTGCGTTGACGGGCATGAAATTTTCAGAAAATTTGTTTTTTATTTATACCTCAGAATATACTCCAAATTTCGCTGGAAAAAATGCGGGGGCAATTTTTCCCTACTTACCCGGCTATGGCCTTTGATGATCTATTTTTTTTGTGAATTTATTTCACGTAACACACCCCGAAAACCCCCAAGTACCAACTTTCGCTATCATCAGACAACGTTTTGCATTTATGGTCCGCCATATTGAATCCGCCATCTTGGATTCTCGAATTTTGAGTGCAGATTTGTAACCAGCGACACCGAAAACCCCCGAGTACAAAATTTCAAGCCAATTGCACGTAAAGAAAAATGTTTGCTTCAAAGGGTTAAGTTCAATGTAGAAGATAATCTTAACAACGGACAATATGACGTAGCTGCCTTTCCGACCCCATTCGCCCAAGTTAGGCTACATTTGTGAGTCAACGGAAAGCTCCAAGTGCTTCAAAAGGTCAAAAACAAGAAATGAACGGTTGCACAAACCTGGAAAACCGACATGAGCCAAATAGTCTTGAACGTGACGAATCCAGCCGAGGAGCGTGAAACAAAGACGCCGATCTGATAGCCAGCTTGAAGCCAGCGGTACTGATCCTCGTGACTCAGCCAAATGTTGTCGAATTGTATCAATTCATACTGCGGAGAAATTAACAAAAATACACCCATCACGCAAAGTGGAGAGAAAACGAAGCGAAGTGGTAAACCGACAACTGACCAGTCCTTGATTGATGAAGTATTCGAATAAGTACACGAGTCCAAGTGGCACGATGTACTTGACGACCTTTGGGACCAGGGCAAGTTTATCGCCCAAACTCTTCGCCGGTTCCTTGATTATTTCCTGCTGACTCTCGAGCGCGTACCTGACCACGGAATTGCTATCGTAAGGCTCGACCATTATGAGCCAGAAAGCAGCGGCCTGAACTACCGGCACTACGAGCATCACCAGGAGCGCCTGTTCCGTCGTCATCACAACACGCAAACCAGCGTAAGAGAACGCGCCGACTATACCCGCGCCACCGGTACCCGAAGACCACGCCGTTATCCCGTCACGCCCGTACTTGTGACTGTGACTTATTATGGTTGCCTCGCCGAATCCCGACGATATTGACGTTAGCACGACCCCCAGTATCGTGATCCACTGGGACACCGCCAACGAGACTGCTATGTAGCTCGATATCGACAGCAGCACGCACGTTGCTATACGTACACTGCAAAGTATTGAGTATTTGGAGTTTGCTCTTCAGAAGAGAAGACTTTGCTTCTTTAAGGGAGCTTTCCAGTGTGAAATTTTCAAAAAATCGATTTTGTTTTTTTTTGCTTTATCGAATAGTATACACTCTTCCCATCGCTTCTTTGGCATCGCTGATTGACCGTAAGTAAACGATTTACCTAAAATTTCCTCACTTGAAACTTTGAACGCGTTTTTCTCGAAACAGCATTTTTCAAAACGGTGTCCAACTTGGAGGGCAGAGTTTTAAAGCTATCGAGTTGAATTTTTTACACAATATTCTTAACGTCATTGTTTATCGTGCTATGGAAGCTTTTTTTTTGACATCTTCCTATTTTTTTTGTAAAAAAAACTGCCAAAAAAAAATGCTAAAATCGATACTTTTTGTTCAAACCGGCGCCATTTTTGCAAAAAAAAAAAAAAGCCTCCATAGCACGAAAGCCAATTATATACCGATCAATAATCTTTTTGTGTTTTTTGTTTCAGATCAAAATTGTGACCCCCAACGTGGACACCACATCCAAGTGCATTTTCTGCAACAATTGTTTCATCATTTTTATAGATATTAATTAATAAATAAATCGATCTTTAAAAAATTGTTTTGTATTCTTCAATACCCAATTAATATACAAAAAAAAACCAGACCGATTAGATTATTTTTTCTTTAAAAAAAAAAATCGCGAAAAACAGCGATTTTTCGGGTTGTCACACTGGAAAGCTCCCTTAAGGGACAACACCACTGTGACGGCTTCAAAAAATCGATTTTTTTAAAACCATCTAGAATAATCTAAAATACATTTAAGATTAAGATGCCGTTGAACCCAGGTCGAAAAAATAATTATTTTCGGAGATATTGAATATTTTGTGAAGCGGTGCAGCGCTCCGTGACGCTCGGGGTCCCGCGCAGCTGCGCGCCTCAGGGTCGGCAGGTATACCGGGCCTTTCCCAGGTCCTGCGGGTCTTTCCCAGGTATTCTTTTGTCTCCCTTCACAAAAACCGGCTATTGTTATAAATATAGTTTCGAAAAAAAAGCCATAGGTGGCGATAATTGAAAAATGTTCAAGTCGTCAATCGTCAATCGTCGATATTGCAGCTGATATCGCGGTATTATTATTCAATGATGGCCTGAGAAGCCTCATGAAAGTTTTGGAGACGTTGGGGATAACTATCGGCCCAAATTGTTTCAATTTTTGCGTTGAAACCGACGCAGCGCGGATCGAGCTGGCGGAGCGCTCGCTCACAGACGCTGCAAAAGAGGCAAGAAGAGCCTCTACAAGTTCGAGAAAAGATGCTAGGGACAATGATTTGCTTCTTGAAGGCCAGCTATATGGTGCCGGCATCGCTGATTAAAGGTAACAAATTTTTTTCTCCAATTTATCGCATAAATTAACAAACTTAAAACTTTGAACGCGTTTTTCTCAAAATCACTTTTTTGAGTGCGGCACGCAGCAGAACTCGAGCAATTTTTATCCGATCGACTTCAAATTTGGACTGCATCAATAAAACTAGATTATCTAAAGAAGTACATAGGATTTTTTCGATATCTCAATAATAAAAAAAGTTATAGCCTATTTTCGACGAGAAATTTTGCTCGAAAATCGTCCTTTAATTTCAAAAGCGTGCCTATTCTTTAAAAATCAATATTTTTTCAAATCCCTATGTACTTCTCTTCAAAATATCATATTATTAACGAAAACACTCGGTATTTTTTTTCAGATTGACTTTGAAGAGAGTTCTGCTGCGTGCCGCGAACCACTGCAGAAGCAACAGTGCCTGACGCGGGAGCTTCCCCAGCGTCACCATGGGGCGTGAAAAATTTGAAAATTTTTCTTTATATATCTTCAATAAACAACGAACAAAACAAAAAATTTTTTTTTTCGAATATCGCTTTTTTTCCCACAAAAAAAAATTCTTGAAAAATGGCAAAAAAACAGGGGGTCACAGTGGTGTTGTCCCTTAAAGTAGTTCTGTAGGTACACATATGAGCCAAAAGTTTCGGTCGTAGCATATAGTAACATCCAATGCCTATACGATACTGTTGGTTGTACATTTTTCACACAGCTTGTACCCTGTATATGTCCCACACATTCGCACCTCATGCATGGATAGGTCTCATACTCGTATAGAGAGCGGCGCTGTAATCGTGGCAACAGCGCGATTTTCCTGCAGTCATAGCGTTGAGCTTCCTACGATCCGTCTTTCGCGAAATATTTTATATAAATAAAAAAAAAAGCGTGAAAATGTCAACCCAAATGCGGTACAAAGGAAAGTTTACAAGGAAAAAGACGCTTGCTGAAAGACTGAAAGCTGTGGCAGCCGTGTGTCAAGCAAATGCGGCTAAACGCGATGAGAATAACCATAACCTCAACGATCAGCAACAAAAATTCGCTGTCGAAGGACGTCGGATCGTGGATTTACATCTTGCGATTTTCCTGCAGTCATAGCGTTGAGCTTCCTACGATCCGTCTTTCGCGAAATATTTTATATAAATAAAAAAAAAAAGCGTGAAAATGTCAACCCAAATGCGATACAAAGGAAAGTTTACAAGGAAAAAGGCGCTTGCTAAAAGACTGAAAGCTGTGGCAGCCGTGTGTCAAGCAAATGCGGCTAAACGTGATGAGAATAACCATAACCTCAACGATCAGCAACAAAAATTCGCTGTCGAAGGACGTCGGATCGTGGATTTACAAGATCTTGCCTACAGTTTAAATTGTATTCGCCGTAACAAAAACAAATACATGCATAAATACATGCGTAAATTGAACAAATTAAATTTGTTTGCAGAATAAATTTATTTCACATCCGTCTCAGAATTACTAGAACTCGGGGGAAAAAACACGCTTCGAGTTCCCAGACCACACGCCGATCAGCTGGCTGCAGCGGACACTGTTGCCATTTCTTTACAGATGGTTGGGCCCGAGTTCGGTGTGGAATAAAATTACCACTTTTCGTAAGTCGATATCTCCGAAACTAAACGTTCAAAGTTTGTCATTTTTGTTTAAAATCAATCCCACAATAGTACTGCGTACACGTGTGTTTTTATTTTGAAATCCTAAGATCCGTTCAGAACCGATATCGAGAAATGCGGGCAAACTCCTATCGGTTTACGTGTTAGGTATAGGGATCGCGTACAAAAATACCCATATTCAATTGCAATTATCTCATGAACTAAACGATGAATCGAATTGAAGTTTTGGGCATCAGTCCATAAAGGTCATATCTAAACCATATCTACACTTAGATTTTAGCCAATTCCTAAGATTTTACCAAAACTACACAACTACCTTGAGGTAATCCTATCACACTAGGCATACAACTGGTCATACTTGAGATTTGTACAATTTATATTTTTAACATATACATAAAAAATAATTTGTAATAATTAAAAATTTCCATGTGTAAACTGTTTAATGAATGTTCACATTTAATTGGAAAAATGAACAATTGTTATTCCAACGATTTGCGCAGTATTTTTAGGTTTGATATTTGGCAACATTGGTTCTATCTCCGTCTCTTTTTACTCAACCAGGCGAGTTTAACCTCCATGCTGTTCAACGTCGATCTGTCAATACAATGTCACGTGCGGGAAATATAAAGCATTGTATTCGGGCCACGACTGGTAAAAAGCGTGGAAAATTTATGACGGCAAAATATGTCGATTAAAAATGAAAAATGTGTGGAAATTCGAATGAGTGAGATGAGGTTAGGACTACAGTCAGCTGTTGCCTTGCTGTCACGTCTCTTTATCGTAGCAAACGGTACTAAATCCAATACCGGAAGTTTAAATTAAACTTGATATTAGATAAAAATGAGGTCAATAAGCGTTATTTTTTCTGAGAGCATTGGATTACTACAATTGTTAAGTATGTAAATCTGATTATTTTTAAGAATCTGACGAATTCCCACTATTATATACACTTTTGTAGCGACCGGAAATTGGGTTTTTTGTATGTCGCCTCGGAATTCCATCACAAAAACACGCGATATTAATCATTTTTTCTCTAATTAGGTCGATAACCGAACCTAAAATTTTACAGAGACGATTATTAATACATTTAGTAAAGCTCAAAAAAATGTATGAACATCCTATGGATTGAAGCCCGGCGATAGGCTTACCTTAAGGGGGGAGATTAGGCGCGGAAATAATTTGCTGATTTTCATGATTTTTAGCATTGGAAATGTTAGCATTGAAAATGCTTTTAAAACTGTGTATGTTGGTTGAGGTAGGCTGGATATATATATAGGGGTCTGAGTTAGCTGGATGTCACGAAGATAACGCTACCCCCACTCCACTGGCACTATGTTGTAGTAGAGCGGGAGGAGCTGCGACATGCTGAACGCCTGTGATTGGTTGAAAAATGCCCTTTCCCCACCCAATTCTAATCTTGTTATTAATTTTAAAATTATATAACAATTATTGTACAAAAAACGGGAACAAACTCAAAACAAACCCAATTATGTACCTCAATGTATCAATTTTCTTTGGAAAATAATAAATACCAACTCATATTATTTACATGCACCTGTTTTTTTATCACTCGAAACGTCTGATTATAATATCTGTAGATTTTTTTCAAGGAAAGATTTCTTCATTATTTTTTAGACTTCGGGTTTGTTTTTTATTACTACTTTTGACTGTTACGTGGTATTTTTTTTATTACTCTTCAAAAATGGCGAACGTATGGCACGGTCTAGCTAAATGGAGATATAGCGAAAAAAACTA
This sequence comes from Ophion obscuratus, assembly GCA_964007375.1. Taxonomy (NCBI): domain Eukaryota; kingdom Metazoa; phylum Arthropoda; class Insecta; order Hymenoptera; family Ichneumonidae; genus Ophion; species Ophion obscuratus. Next base: position 26,302,355 of record OZ023314.1, on the reverse strand, counting down.
ATCGACCGATTCTGATTAAATTCGGCACTGATCTTTCTAACCTTATTGCCTAAAACGTTTTTTTTTTTTTCGTAATATGTAGCCATTTTTTCGAAAAATTCCATCTTTCTGTTTCAAAGCGTACGATTTCATCGATTTTCCACATTTCTCACTTTTTTTAGTTCACGTTCTGCGTACGAGTGTTAATGAAAGAAAAATTTTCGTTGGTTTTTTTTTTTAGATTAATCCCGTCGACGCTACGCGTCAAGCTGACTGACAACATCCGCCGCAACCCGTTTATAAGACCGTGCCATACATCCGCAATTTTTAAAAATTGATAAATTAAAAAAATACCATGTAACAGCCAAAAGTAGTAATAAAACATACCCTAAGTCTAAAAAATTGTGAAGAAATCTTTCCTTTAAAAAAAAATCATGAAAATCAGCAATTTTTGCCTCGCCTAAAGGTATCGCCTCCCTTAATTTCGTGGTCAAGCGCATCTTGGACCGCGGAATGAGGATGTTCCGGAGATACAAACTCAGGCAAGAGCATCAAATATGAGAAATTCTTAAATCATGTATCCTAGAAGTGAAGTAAAATCGGCCGTGAGTGGCTTCAGGGGGAAGATCCCTTCATCACGTAACGAAGAATTTATAGCCGAAAATGCACTCCACGAGGAAACTGAGGGACTACTTTGTGGCTCCGGAATCGCAGATAAATCGGTAGGTCATTTGGTCACAATTTTTTTAGTCTTGGGACTTTAAACGCGTTTTCCTAAAACAACTTTTTAGTGAATCTCGTACGAGATAACTCAAGAATTATCTTATCGATCTATTTGACGTTTAGCACACTTTTGGATAGCATAATTACCGTCTATGTGAACCTAAAGTTCTTCGAAAAATACTCTAAGAAACTACTTTTTCCTTAACAAATACTATAGTGAAAATTTCGTGGAAAATAAAACATTTTGCTCTGATATTTTAGATCAATGCACGAGACGCTAAGTTGTACGCCGTGGAACAACTTTGGCGGCAAAGTTCTCTAAAGCAAGTGTCTCACAGCCGTCATTTTTTAATTACAAGAAAAATTCCCTTGAAAAATTGAAAAATGTAATAATACGTATATCAAATTTCAATTATGTAGAATAGTTTCAAGTAAAGAAAATCGTGAAAATTCGCTTATTTGCGGCTGCCTAAAGAGATCTCCCCCCTTAAAGATGTTGGTATCCAGTTAAGTAAAATTACGGTTCATGAATTTTTTTCAATGAATCTAAAAAAAGGCATACGTGGTATAGATTTTTTCTGTAGATGCTAATTTTTCACAAGATAGACAATTAAAGGGCAAAATTATGCATTTTCATATTTTTATTACGTGAATAGGAAAAACTGTTGTGTTACCACGAACTTGAAAGAGTAAAACATTATCGATTATTATTATGAAAAAAACTGCGTCAATGAATGTTTTATAAAACTCAGAATGAAATTTTCAGTCATTTATAATTATGCCTATTTATATTGACGTTACGAGATTATTTATTATTAACATTTATTAATATTAAGTGTTGCCGAAATACGGCAACTTCGCGGACATTAAAGTTGGTAGCAATGCTTTTCATTAGCGAGCCAAGATTCGTAATCTTTCATCAAATCTTCATGGTTCAATATTGAATATACAGTCGAACCTCGATATAACGAATCTCAAGGGAAGTTCGTTATGTCGAGTTTTCGTTATATTGAGGTTTCGTTATACCGAAGTCATGGTCCTCAAAATTTTCTTGAAAAAATAGAAATATGGGGATATTTAAACACAAACAAAGATTTAAATTAGAACATTTTTTTACAAGCAATTAGCAATTAGAGCATAATGTACATGATTATGTCGTTTTGTCAAGGTTTCGGGTGTCTATCGGAGGGGAACAGACAAATCTTCGGTGTATCAAGGATTTCGTTATATCGAGATTCGACTGTATATGATTTACGATGGGCAAGATGGTTTTTTTTCTCTAAATGTTTACGAAGGTTTAGTTTGCGCATATTCGTTGGTAAAAATGGTTTGTGGAATTTTTTTCGAAATTTTTTTGGCTGAAACTCGTAGAATCGTCAAAAAAATGGAACAGCGTATCTCAAAAATTATTGAGTTAGAGACAAAATATCGAAAGGGGAAATGTTGCAGTGTTTCATTTTAAATACGTTGAAATTTTGTCAGATTTTATTAAAAACTTTTTTTACAATGTTTCAAAAGCACCTAGACCTGAAAGAAAAAAGTTTGAAAAAGAATCTGAAAAAATGCAAGCAAATATAAAACAAAAAATTAAAAGAGTTTGGCTTCCTGATATTTTGTCCTAAATGCCATACTTTTCGACTTAAGTCATCCTACTCATCAGAGTTTCGAGCGAAAATAATCCAAACGAAAATCTCACAGGAAAATACTTAAAAAAATTCCAGGCGATCCAGTATAAACGTATGCAACTTTTTACATCTATGACATTTCCTCTTAAACCCTATAGTTCTTGAGTTATCTTGCATTTGCCAAACTATGTCTTTTTTAACAAAAAAATGAAATAACTTTGCGAAAAAAATCGTACGAAACTTAAAAAAAAACGAAAATGGACCTTCTGCTACCTTTTTCAAGATTATCATGGATAAAAATGACAAGAAAAAACATTCCATAAGTTACGCGCCCAATTCTCGATGGTCGAAAAAAGCCGAAAAACAGACACGTTCAAAAGTGCGTACCGGGTCGAAAAAAAAATCATAAAATATCTTTTAAAAAAGCTAAACAAAGCTGCATTGGTTCCCTTTAAAACGCCGTTCGTTAAATTTGGTTATCTATTTTTTTGACAAAGCTATATAACTTTTAGTGCGGCAAGAAATATCGACTTGTGTATCCAAACTTTTGAGCGGTAGCGTACATGAAAGTATTTTTTATCTGTGGTGTTTTATGATGAAACAATTTTAAAAAATTCGTCAATACTCAGCATCGTCTCGACAATAAAATACATATATATTTTTTCAAATCTTAGATTGTAGCTAACGCTCCAACATCCTTGAATGGCTCAAATAATTGAAGGTCACAAGTTGAATTCAAATGTTGTTCGTTTACTCACTTTACGTAAAACGGTAAAAACGGCGCTAACAATTTGATTGTCAAACTGGGCAATATATCCGCCAATAAGATTGCTCCCGTTGACACCGCGTTGCATTGTCGTGACGTAGAATTGGCGATGGTCGCATTAGGCAGGATCGTCTCCGTTTTCGTCTACTCAAAATGAAAGAAATTATTATTTTGTTCACTCGTCACTCACAACGAGACGATTCTCCATGGCGACTATTGAATACGACCAAATAATTCGCGTTTGGATCGGAAACTCACGACGTTGCCGAATCTCGATTCCAGGATATCGTGAGCGGCGCTCAACATAACAACGTAGCCGTAATTGTTGCACAATCCGATTAGCCAGAAAGCAATTATGTTTCGCCATCTCGATAATCTAGCTTCTCGTTCCAGTGATTCCAAATGGTTCTTCGACGATATCGTGGCTGCGTAATTTGAGAAAAAAAATTATTTTTGCATAAATTCTCGTTGCTTTGTTAACGGGTCGCACCTAGCTCGTGGACGGAAAAAACGAGGATTTTTCGGAAGCTTTCTTCTGGGAAAAAGTGTGCAGGTTTTTCAATTTAGTTTTACATTAAAAAGTATGTTTTTAAGCATCTTTGACGATTTTTGTATTCAAAAATATTTATAAATGTCGTAGATGCAATGATACAAATCATCCGAAATAAAAAAATCAAACGCATTTAGTTTTTGCATGAAATGATCTAGTGCTTGGACGAACGATTCAATAAAATATTGATTTTTTATTATATGGCCGTCGTCCAAAGTGAAAGTATCGATTTTCGGTGAAAAAATGCTCTATTTTCGTCGATAAAAAAAATTCCTTTCCTTCAAGCATTGCTTTTTGAAATTTAAAAGAAGCTTGCTAAATTTGAAGTTGTCGCTGCATTGATTTTGGGACATCGTGGTCACCGATCTTGAAAAAGTAATTTTAAGAAAAACGCGTTTAAACGTTAGGCTACGGTGAAAATTTTAGAACACTCGTTCGTCGCTTGAGGCAACTCAAAATAAAGAAGAAGATCCGGGGTCGAATTGACCCCGGTTATGCAGTAATGCGGTGAAAGTGAAAACATTTTTTTTTGTGAAATTTGATGTTTTATTTCTACACGTAAGTGAGTTAGGATCGAAAACGGTCATAGATATTTTTTGTTTTGTGCTACTATAGTAAATTATTTATTTAGAATGCCGATCATAGAACTAAAAGCTAGTGCCCCTTATGCAGGAGGGCTATGTGCAACGAGCACCGAATGTACTTATATGTAGACTGCGGTAAATGTGAAAAATAATAAATCATTGAAGTAAAAAAATCCGGAAAATATACGTTTTCAACAATTAATTTGCCGACTGAGTCGATTTTTTCCATTGTTCACTATCCCGAAAATGCTCAAATTCAAACCCCCGAATAAATATACTTTTTGGAAAGGCGGTCGACACTGTCTTTTTTCGTATCTACACACTTTCCTCTTTAAAAACCTCAAAGGACTTTTTTATATTAAAAAGGAAATATATGATCTTTTTCGTACGAGTACATTTTTTGTTCGACGCTCCCACTTTGAACAAATGTTTAGGCACTTAGTTTTTGTTTTTCTTAAAAAATAAATGCTGGGCCATCAAATGAGGATCATTGACTACAAAAAACATCTCTACAAAAAAACGCATGTTTACCGAAATACAACGATCTGAAAAATGTCTGGGGTCGGATTGACCCCGTATACAGTCAGAGGTTCGTGTCGGAAATGTGCAGTCGAAGGGTTAAGGCCTTAGGCCACAGTAACGGATATAAAATCATGTGCGAATTTAACAATTTTTTTTCGTATGATAAAGTGATTCACTCATAAAATTAATTACACGTCTATTTAGTATGAATATCAAGTTAGAAAATATATATATTTTTTTTTCGATGTATAAAATGGCCGACTACTCGAAACTTCTCGAAACAGCTTTTTTCCAATCGGCGTGACAAATAACTTCAACAATTTTCACTCGATTTACTTCAAATTTAAAAGCTATGTTCTTAAGGGAGTCATTGTCCTTGAAATTTTCAAAAAATCAATTGGGCCAACATGAGCAGCTAGAAGAAGAGGAGGGATGCCTCTATGGACCAGGCATTGCCGATTAGCGGTAATTATAAACACATTTGTGTAAACACATTACAAAACTTTAAACGCGTTTTGCTCGAAAACACGTTTTTAAAAATGGCTGACATGCTCCTGACCGCTGTAATTAACATATCTACCTGAAATTTGGAGAGCGTACTCAGAAAATATGTCTTCACGGAATGACGGATCGTTTTTTCGATAGATACATTTTTGCATTCATTATTTATCTTTTTATGCGAAAAAAACGCGAAAATTCGATTTTTTTTAATTGCCGCCATTTTCCGAAATTTGTACTAAACGAAAAACCCATCTGTCATTTCATGAACAAAGGGTCACAGATTGATAATATGCTTTGAATTTGTGTTTCATATCAACAAAGAGGGGGCAGTGATGTCAGCCGTTTACCTCCTGCGATTTGAGGACCTGTTTTCGCGGAGCTGCAACGGCCGCCATTTTGGTTTTCTTTTAAAAAAAAAAATTTTTTTAACGTTCTGTATATCATGAATAAAAGCAAGAAAAAAACCGCACTCAAAAAGCTTTACTCGTTTCCTTTAAAAAAAATAAAATGTAAACACCTGAAATATGGCACTCCAAGGACAAAGTCTCCCTTACCCATGTAGGTTTCGCCAACCGAACCGTAACGGCCAATACTTGGACCAATTTTGGCGGGACGATGATCGATTAACCAATTGTACGCCAATGCTCGGCTGAGTATTGACTAGCCAACATTGGTTTGCTGATACGAAGCCAATGTTCGGCCAAATATAGACTCGCTAATCATTGGCTTGTCGATATGAGGCCGATGTTTGGCGAAGTATAGACTCGCCAATCATTGGTTTGCCGATACGCGGCCAATGTTCGGCCAAACGTAGACTCGCTAATCATTGGCTTGTCGATACGAGGCCGATGTTTGGCGAAGTATAGACTGGCCAATCATTGGTTTGCCAATACGAGGCCAATGTTCGGCCAAGTATCGACTTGTTCATTATTGGTTTATCGATATGAGGCCGATGTTTGGCGAAGTATAGACTCGCCAATCATTGGTTTGCCGACACGAGGACAATGTTCGGCCAAATATAGGTTCTCTAATCATTGGCTTATCTATACGAGGTCGATGTTTGGCGAAGTATAGACTCGCCAATCATGTTTTTGCCGATACGAGGCCAATGTTCGGCCGAGTAACGCATGATCGAACCGCAATTCGTATATTGACGATTCATTGTTTCGCGTTGAAGTTATTGAGAGATGAGATAAATACTTTTTACGAGTCCATTGGACATTATTCTTAACAAATATACTACCAAATCAATGCACTCATTATTGGCCGATTCTCGAACGAGCTCATACGCGATATTCTGCCGATTTTTATGAACCATCCTACACTGACAGAAAAATGCTATTATTGTTAACTAACTGCGTATATTTATTTTATTTTATTTGAATTAACTAGATTTTTCGTGAAATCAAATTTTTCCTATTGCATTCCATTATTGGAATTATTCATTTTAAATATATTTATTTATTCAAATTAAACTTGAACTAATGAACTAATGGTCTGTCTTTATTGCAACACACATATTAACGGGTTGTGGGCGTAGAGAAGGTGGAGACAGAGGAATTATATATATAGGTTAGGTTTGAAAATTCTATAACATGTCAATCGATAACACTCTCTAATTATCACAATGATATTAACTAATTGATATAGTTTATGTGATACAAATAATGATGAGAATCATCATATGGGGTGAAAATATTTCACCCCATATGGGTGAAATATTTTCTTCGAACTAATCATTTCGAAAGACCAGGTAATGACGAATTACAATACAAAAATAATTAATATTTTTTTTTGGCAGTGCAGGACCAATTTTGGTGATCTATATTGGGTCACAGTTATCCGCCAAGACTCGGTCGATAATCGGGCCAAGCCCGAGTGCCAATGATGGCAATCTTGAGGGGGCTTATTGTTGGCCGATTCTCGAATGAACTCCTACGCGATGCTCGGCCGATTCTCATAAGCCATTCTAGGGCCAATATTGATTGCGAATATCGGGCCGCTCTTATCATCCAAGGCTCGGTCGATGATCTGGCCAAGCTCGAGTGCCAATGTTGGCAAGCTTGGCGTCGAGCATCGGCCAATCATTGGCCACTACCGATCACCCTACATGGGTTAACTGTATTTCGCAGAGAAGTACGTATGGAATTTCTAATTAATCGAAAACTTTTCATTTTATGAGCAGTTTATGAGCAGTTATAACGAAATTTTACATTGAAAATTCATTTCTTAAGTTCAAATGCCTACAACTTTTGAATAAAACAATATTTTTTAAATTCTGTTCGTACTTCTCTAGGTATTCTAAAGTAGATTGACGAGAATTTTTGCTTTTGGTTCTAGGTAAAAAATTGCAGATGCTAAATGTCACGCCGCGGAGCGCCTAAAAAAAGATAACAAAAGAAAATATTAGTAGTCGGCCATTTTGTACATCGAAAAAAAAATTCTACCAGCTTGATATTCATACTAAATAGATGTGTAATTAATTTTATGAATGAATCACTTTTTAATACGATAGAGAAATGTTAAATTCGCGCATGATTTTGTACCCGTTACTGTGGCCTAAGGCCTTAAACGCGTTTTTCTCGAAACTATGTTTTTCACAACGGTGTACACGATTTCTCGACATCTAATTAACGGTTCTACTTAAAATTTGGTAAACTTATTCAGTGTAATAGTAGTTTAGTTTTGCCCGACGTTTTTATTCTTAACATTTTTTTTCATCAGTTATTAACAATAATAATGACATTTTTCCTCGAATAATCGAATAAACAATTCGAAACTTGTTTTTCCATTATTGAAACACGAGAAGAGAAAAAAGGTTAGGCAAGTCTTAGGCAATATTATCTATTTTGAGAAAAAAAAATCCTTTTTTGTTTCAGATCAACAAGGTGGCCGAAATCAAGTACACCGTTCAGCCCCTCCACGATAAAAGATGCTTCACGAGATTGTTTATAACTTCTTGAATTATTAATATTTTTAAATGAAATTTTGTACACAACTTTGTTAATGCACATCCAAATAAATGTCCAAACTAATTTTCAATCATCTTACTTATTCATTCAAAATTAATTTTTCAAATAACCCCGATTATTGGGTCGTGACAGTAGCCTTACCACTTAAAGTTCACCGGTTTGCGGAACGCGCCTATGAACGCTCTTGCCTCCCGCAATTTTGAACTGATCGAGATGAAATTTTCGGAGAATATTTTTCAAATGTTATATTTAGAGTCCGTCAAAACCCAAAAATCGATATTTTCAAAAATGTCAACTAGCTATGAGCCAAGTTTTCGTGTTTTTTTTTCTTTTATTTCCAACGTTCCTTTACCTCATTCTTGTCACTTTACTATTTAAAAGGCAGACGGATTTTGATTTAAAGCGTCCCGCGTTTTTTTTTGCAATGCATCAAGAACGAAACATACTTTATTTTTCACACTAGGCGGAAACTCTGCCACTAGGGAATTGTTTTTGTAAAAAACAAGTGACCAGCCTTGAAGGTCTGCTCATTATCTCGTAATGAGGAAGCAAGAGAAAGAGTGAGAGCGAGAAAATCGTTTGGCACGTTGTCTTAAGGGCGGGGTAAAGTATTAACATTTTTTTTTCATTTTTGTTTAATTTTTTAAATGAATGCATAATATATCAAGAATATTGTGTTAAAATTTCAAGTCGATCGGAGTAAAATTGACGAAGTTATGAATATTTGAACGTCTATTGCTTCATGCCGTTCTCTTCTCTTCTGCGTTTTTCAAACCGTTTTTCTGAGACTTGTCATATTTGAAGTCCTTGTGCACGATAACTCAAAATCTACTGGACCAATCGCTTTGAAATTTTGCACAGTACTTCTTCACATAATTCACCAGGTATTGTCGAGAGCTTTTTTGTTTTTTTTTTATAATTACTAATTTTTCAACAACAAATTAGCCGATTTTTTTGCGAAAATCGGGTTTTTGGCTCCCAATTGCTACGAAAAATCGAAAAATCGAAGAAAAAAAAATCCTCCCGTCATTACCTCGAGAAACATCTCCTTTAACAAATGCATTTTGATTTTTTTGTTTCAAATGATTCTGTTGCGAGTTATGGTGCACACCGCAAACCAATTTTTTTTCGAGGCGCCTCCGGGGTTTAATTTTCACTCGCTCAATTTTGAATATTTTGCAATGCAAATTTAGGAGAATGTTGTTCAAATGTTACTTTATTATATGTACATTTTTCAATAAACGAACACTATTCGTTACGCCGAAAAAAAATCTTAAAAACATGCCTTTTTTTCGCCGAATTAACTTTACCCCGCCGTTAAAAAAACGTTGCTTACGGTTTTCCTGAAAAAAAATTCCTCCCGAGAATACCTCCCCCGGACCCCCTCCTTGGCGATCGGCCTCGCCAGAAGTCCATTAATTACGTATGCGTTCCAATATAAATTCACGCCGATTACATGTTTATCGAGACTTGTATTATCGCAGCGGTTCGCGTTTTATCCGCTAACGCGTATACGACAATATATCAGCCGGATGGATATTACTCAAGATTATTTCATTCATTCCGGCATAATTGAGCGTGTTACGTACACCCGCGAATTATTTTATTGAGGCGTTACACCTACACGAAGAAAACAGGGGCCTCGAAGTTGAGAATTAATACTATGGTTCTAAAAAAAATATCATTAAACATCAAAAAGTATCGAATGGAACATAAAAATTGTAATTATGGTATAGTAATAATGAAGAAATTTAAATTTTAACCTACGATATGGCACGTAAATTGTTACAAATAATACATTTTATTCGGCATAATGTGATTTTATGTAGTATTCAAAAAATATTTTGCTCACGTAATTGGAACAATCAGTTTCCAGTGTTCTACAAAAAGTACGGTATAAAGAGTCACATTTTACTAATAACTTCGTAATATTTTTCGCTATACGCCGAAGATTTATGCTATGCGTATAGTGAAATGTATACATACACGAAGATTCATGCTATACGTATAGTAAAATCCATATGAAAATATAGCGAATGCTTCATGTAATATAGTTTCAAATGTAATATGCACGCATCATTTTTACTATACGGTGTGAGAATCATTTTTACACTTCTATAAAAACAAGTCTTAGAATTCCGAACTGGCAGTAAACTGCTATACCTTTCTAGCACTGAATATTAGAATTCTGGCAACCAGTGTTAGAATTTGAGGCCGTATTTTTCTCCGTGTAGCCTGTGGCTGGAAAACAAGAGGAATTTTTGTGCATTTTTTCTGGGTACACGTGTGTAGGTTTTCAATATTTTTTTTTTTAATATTCGAGAGTATGATTTTAAGTATTTTTTACATTTTTTTTGTTGAAAAATATTTATCAATGTAGTAGATACAATGGTTTGTAAAACACTTTATTTCCGATAAAAAAAAACTATGCATGGAAAAAAAATCCTTCGTTCAAGCACTGTTTTTTGATACGTAAAAGAAGCGCGTAAAATTTGAAGTTGATCGGTGCTGTAATTTTTTAGATACCGCGGTCACTGATTGTGAAAAAGTAATTTTGAGAAAAACGCGCTTAAGGGGAGATACCTTAGTAAACGGCGAGAAAAACAGGTAAGCTTCGGGAATTTTCGTCTCAAAAACTAATGTTTCGATTGGATCCGGGTTTTTTTTATTGGAAAATATGTACATTGCGGTATGTTTAGGAATTTTTTAAAATAAATTTGTTGACTGGAAGCGATTCAAACGCGTATATCTCGAAACATAGTTTTCAAAGTCGGTGCCAGATGTATCTCGAAAACGGCTTGCCGATTTTGTCCAAATTTGGATACAATATTCTTCGACAGTTTTTCTCGTTCGCCACGTAGGATTTTTTTGAAATTTTCATTTTTTACGGAATTGCGACCGTTTTAATTTAACATTCATTTTTCGTTCGTAATTTCCGACGATTTTGGATTGCATACACATTGCATAAAAATGCAATGCTTCAATCAAATGGAAAAGCCCTACGTGGCGAACGAGAAAAACTATCGAAGAATATTGTATCCAAATTTGGACAAAATCGGACAAGCCGTGTTCGAGATCCATCTGGCACCGACTTCGAAAACTATGTTTCGAGATACTCGCGTTTGAATCGCTTCCAGTCAACGAATTTATTTTTAAAAAATCCTAAACATACCTCAATCTACATATTTTCTAATAAAGAAAATCTGGATCCAATCGAATCATTAGTTTTTGAGATAAAAATTCCCGAAGTTTACCTGTTTTTCTCACCGTTTACTCAGGCGGGAAACTCTTAAGCCGGGAAACTCTTAAGGCGGGAAACTCTTAAGCCGGGAAACCAGTTTAGGAGTACGTTTTTCTAGTGATTTTAATGATTTTTTTACAAGAAATGATTGGATAGAATGTATTAAAATTTTGAGAATATTTTATACACATTTTCAAACAAATATTTTATTTTGTTTCGAATAATGTCCTTTGAAAATATGGAACATATAACCTACCGCCCATCGAAGATCGCCGTCAGACTTTGCTGTTTGTGTACACTCTGGAGGCCACAGTTTTCATCGGAAATCAATACGGTTTGAGGAATACTTCATGAACATGTTTTCCTTCTATATGAACCTAACTCTTACCAAGAAGATTGAAAATTTCATTTATTAGGGGGTCTTAAACAAAAGGATATAATTTTTGCCATTATTTTATAACCTTCTTTGCTATAAAAAATATACTTCACACAATGCTTATTACCTCAAATTTAGATTCATAAAGAGCGTAATTATATAAAGAAACTATCACTTTGTAAAATTATAGGTTAGTAATTTTTTGAGCTAGAGTGTACACAAATCGAAAAAACCCGTTTGGAACAAAATTACCAATACCAAAAAATTCAACGCAGTAATTTATTATTTATACTGCTTACCGGTTAATCAGCGATTACTTTCCCCAGCAATTTATGGTATTAAAAAAAATTCGCTTTTTTGAGTTATCCAAACTGGTTTTCCGCCTTAAAGTTCGTCGGTTCGCAGAACCTACCTATAAACGTCCATAACTTCCTTAATTTTAAACGGATCGACTGCAAATTTTTAGAAAATATTTTTGAAATGTTATATTTTTTGAATCCGTCGACAACCAAAAATCGATATTTTCAATAATTTCAACTAGATTGAGAGTAAACACGGGTATTTCATCAAACGAATGAACTAAATAAAGCCACGTGCGAGCAAACAACCTCATTATAATTATTCATAATTACAAAGCGCGAAAGGACTCGGAAGTTGAAAGGGAAAGCTTGTCGTGGGCCTCTTCCGCGATCGTACAAGTGTGTCACGGGCGAGAAAGAAAAGCCAGGAGGGGCCTTCGTTCTCGGCGACACAACACATCGAAATAACAATTGAAATTCTGCGCGTGAATAGATCTTTTACGAAAGCGAGAGCACCTTGTCGATATGCATATATACATCGTATTCATTAACCTCGGCTCTACGGACGACATTGACTTGGTCAGAAATATTAAAGACTCCGTGGACAGTGTGCCGAGCATGCGATACATTATTATTACTCATTAAACTTCCGAAGGTCGTTGCAATTTCCGGGAAGAGCATCCATTGCATTTTTCATTCGTGATATTTATGATTCTCATATGTTAATAATATTATTGTAGTCCAATAATTATAACAATGATAGTATTAGAAATATTATTTAAATTATTATTATTGTTGTGTGCAGCTTTCGTTGCATAGCTCCATTTATGTATTTATTCAATGAGTCTTATGAGAATTGTAGAAGTAACTTAATTCAATGAATTTTTAATTGAGTTTGTCGGTAATTAATGAAGCAAAAAATGTAAGTTTATTGCGAAAAACAGAACGAATGTAAGTAAGAACCATACAAATGTTACGGCGATCTCAGATATAAAATTGACAATAATAATTGTTTTTATCTCAATTTAACGGGAATTTTTATCTCAAAAACTAATGTTTCGATTTGTTCCGGGTTTTTTTTTTTAATGGAAAATATGTACATTGAGGTATGTTTAGGAACTTTTAAAAATAAATTCGTTGCCTGAAAGCGATTCAAACCCGATTATCTCGAAACATAGTTTTCAAAATCGGTGCCAGATGTATCTCGAAAACGGCTTGTCCGATTTTGTCCAAATTTGGATACAATATTCTTCGATGGTTTTTCTCGATCACCGCGTACTTAGGGGTTTTTAATTTGATTGAACCATCGCTTTTTTATGCAATGTGTATGCAATCCAAAATCGTCGGAAATTGCGAACGAAAAACGAACGTTAAATTAAAACGGTCGCCATTCCGTCAAAAATGAAAATTTCAAAAAAATCCTACGTGGCGAACGAGAAAAACCATCGAAGAATATTGTATCCAAATTTTGACGAAATCAGACAAGCCGTTTTCGAGATACATCTGGTACTGACTTTGAAAACCATGTTTCGAGATAATCGCGTTTGAATCGCTACCAGTCAACGAATTTATTTTAAAAAATTCCTAATCATACCTCAATGTACATACATTCCAACAAAAAAAAATCCGGATCCAATCGAAACATTAGTTTTTGAGATAAAAATTCCCGAAGTTTACCTGTTTTTCTAGCTGTTTACTCAGGTACCACCCCTTAATGTAGTAATAATGGCACGAATGATCAAAATATTAATAAAAACGATTCAAATAATATTAAAGGCAGTATTTTTATTATTATTATTATTGGATAGAGAGCATACGTATTATTATATACACATTATAGATTGTACGTATTATTATTATCCATCGTAAAGTCTCGTATAGTTTTTTAATTAAGCTTTAAGACGTGACAGCATTGTGACGAGTCCAAAAAATCGATGTTTCTTTCATTTTCTTTAAGTATACATATTCAAGAATATGTGAAAAAAGTTCCAAGTTAATATATTGAAAATTGACCCAATCACAGGCGATTTTGTGACAGCAGGTAGCCTAACGATTTACGTGTAGGTACTAAAACTTTGAATCGCGCTTTTCTCGAAACGACTTTTCTCGACCTGGCCAGGATCATAACTCTAACTATAGTTGGTCGATTTTTAATTTTACGAATCCAAATGTAGCTATCATTGTACCTGGCTGTTGTTTTTTTAATTCAATATTTTCAAAGCCCTCGAATAGAAGTAAAAATTTCGCCAATTTTTTTTTTGTAACATCCGCCATTCCGTGAATTTTTTTACGATAAACTCCTACGTACACTGAAAAAAAACTCGTTCATCCATCCACAATTCAGTTGATTTAACAAAATGTATCTTTAAATACGTTCAACTTGATTTTTAATTGTCATAACAAAACAGTATAGTTGGTGGTAAAATAGTATGGTGGTGTGAACTGTAGCTTATTTAGCATGTCTGAGCAACTGTTAAAACAACAAAATTTTGAGACAACAAAATGCATATTGCATATTCAACGATTCTTTTTTCTCAGTGTACAACGAGAACTACATTTATATTGATTATAATACTTGTTTATTTTTGTTTTTCCGGGCTCATACCTCAATAACGTTGTTAGTTTTTACTTTTCTTTTTAAATAAAAATATACGCGGAATAAGTTCAATGTATGCTTAAAAAAACTTTTTTCTTCAAATCCCAAATAAATAATCTAGTAGACAAAAAAAAGTTCGAAAAAACTACCCTTTTTCGGCCCGTCGCGATGCTGTCCTCCCTTAATACTTTTGTAATTTTTCAACGTTAACGGCAAATCGATTTCATTCGTAAAAAAGAAAAAAATAGTACTTTTTTCTACTTGATTGATTAATTTATTTGACTGTACAGGAAAAAAGGATAATTTTGGATCATCCTTCATTGATGAAATATGAAGTTATAAGTATCTATCTCGTTCGCTTATCAACGAGATATTGAACGCGAAAGATAATTGTCGCATCGTAGAATCATATGGGTCACGGACTCTGCGAGTTCAGCAACCCTTTCGATCTCCATTGTACATTTTTCAATCTCTTATTCGATCTCGCAAATCCATTTTGGCAAAAAAATGACGTGACACATTCTAGAAGTGATCATCTTGTTTCAAAAATGCTCTCTTGATGGGTTGATAACGTGAAACAAATTAATTAATTCAGTGGTATTGGCAGTGATGAAATTGGTATCGATGGAATGCAACCAACACTCTTCTTTGTAAACTTTATTATCTTTGTGACGCGTGGCTGATAATGCCTTGAATTGTGGCAATAATAAACGCAAAAATCGTGCACAATATTATATATGTATACACAATCTGATTATAACGGCATGCGTCTATGTTTGAATATATATCAAGTATTTAAGGGCTTACACCTAGTTGAATTTTTTGAAAATAATGGTTTTTGGTTTTCCAGGGGCCGGGTTGAAATTCCGAACATTGAATGATCAGAACGCTCAAAACTCCGAAAGAATACTACCCCGAGAGATCAAAACTCCGAAAGAATTTTACCGAAAGACTAAAATTCCGAAAATCTAAACACAGTCAAAATAATTCGGCTATGGAAATTTTAAGCGTTTCAAAATTTTCAATAAATCGACGAATTATTTCAAGAATTTATTTTTATTAACCCTGCAACGGTACCCTGGTGTGAAAAACCACCCCAGGCGAGATTAAATCTCGCGCCCTTTACAAATTTTTTATGTTTTTCACCCTTTGACCTCATTTTTTTCAATAACTTTTCCTACTTCACGCGGAATCGCCGTAGGCCTATGTGATTCTGCATTAAAAAACGAAAAGAATAAGCCCAAGTTGAACCCTTTTCGAGAAATATTACCGGAGATATGAATTTTTCATTAGTGGGGTGGTTTATCACCCCAGGTTACCATAATAGGTAAAAAAAAATAAGGTTACCATTCTAGGGTTAAGAAGTGATTTTACGTCAATTTTGAAATTTGTCTAGACAATGTTATACGTTCTACATCATTTACAGTCAACTGGGTAGACTTTCGCTGGCACGATCTTGACGAACCTCGTAATTTCGGAACATTAAAATTAGGAATTTTCAACTGTCGGCGCATTCAAAGTTCGGAATTTCAAGCCGGCCCTCATCTCAGGATCATGCCAGCGAAAGTCTGCACAATTGACTGTAAAATGACATAGAACGTTTAACATTGTCTAGACAAATTTCAAAATTTACGCAAAATCACTTCTTAATAAGAAAAAATCTTGAAATCATTTGCCGATTTATTGAAAATTTTGTAACTTTTAAAATTCCCATAACCGAATTATTTTGACGGTGTTCAGATTTTCGGAATTTTGATCTTTCGGGGTAGTATTCTTTCGGAGTTTTGAGCGTTCTGATCATTTAAGGAGGTTGGAGCGTTAGCCACAATCCAAGATTAAATTTAATAAAAAAATACATGTTATTGTTTACACTATACTGAGTCTTTACGAATTTTTTGAACTTTTTTCACCTCCAAACACCAGAGATAAAAAATAGTTTAATGCATGTAATTTAACGTGCGGTTAGATGTGCAAGACTTTAACACTAAAGGTTATATGATTTTTATTGCTATTTACCACCAAGATAAACCATTTCTAACAACGGATTAACACAAACTGAACCTTTGTGAACATTTAGAAAAAAAAATCCTCATCTTGCCCATGGTAAACCATGGGCCAATAATCTCGTGACGTAAATATGAATAGGCATAATTATGAATTACTCAAAATTTCGTTGTGAATTGAATAAAACATTCGTTGTCGTAGTTTTTTCATAATAATCATCGATAATGTTATGCTTTTTCAAGTTGGTAGTAAAACAAAAATTTTTCTACTTTACGTAATAAAAATGTTAAAATGCATAATTTTACCCTTTAATTATATATTTAAAAAAAATAGCATATATAGAATAAATCTGTACCTCGTATACATTTTTTTGAGGTTCATTGAGACAAAAATGAATAAACCGTCATTTGACTCAACTGAATCGCTCCAATCTCCTTAAAGGCCGGAAATTCAACCCGGTCCCATCTTGAATTTCGGAATATTGGAATTCGTAATTTTAAACCGTCGGAGCATTCAATGTTCGAAATTTCAACCCAGCCCGTTTTCGAGGGCTTAAAAAAACGTGCCAAAAATATTCTCCAAATATTATGGTGTTGAAGTTTGCATCATTGCAACGCAAGGGTGAAATGCATTTTTAAATTAATTCCTTCAGTTTCTTCATATCATGCGAATTCTTTATCTGAAAACTTAGGCTGTAGGTCACGAAGGTCCTAAAAAACGGTTGGGCCAGTTTTGTTACCTAAATTTGCCAAAAAGAAAAGTCCTGTCTACTAAACTTTCGTTACGTTTCAACGATGCAAACTTCAATATAGTCGAAAATTTCAAGTCGATCCGTACAAAATCGAGGGACTTATTAGGGCGTTTATAGGTAAGTTTCTCGAACCGACGAACTTTAAACGCGTTTTTCTCAAAATAATTTTTTTTAAATCGGTGACCACGTTATCTCAAAAATCACTGCACCAATCAACTTTAAATTTGACTAGCTTCTTTTGCCTACCAAAAATCAGTGCTTGAACAAAGCTATTTTTTTCGATGCATAGTTTTTTTTATCAACGAATATAGAGAATTTTTTTTTCACCGAAAACGGATACATTCACTTTAGACTGCGGCCATTTTTTCAAAAATCAATATTTTATCAAATCCTTCGCCCAAACACTAAATAATTTCGTGCGAAAATTAAATGCCTTTGATTTGTTTTTATTTCCGATAATTTATTTCCGAACAGCAGTGGTCACCGCGAAGAACGTTGTTCAAACAGCAGTCTGCACAAATCATTGTAACTACCGCATTCATAAACATTCGTCAATGCAAAAATAGTAAAACATACTTAAAACCATACTCTCTAATTTAAAAAAAATCGAAAACCTGCAGACGTTTTCCCCGAAAAAAAACTCACGATAGTGCCTTTTTTTCCGGCCACTAGGTGCAACCCGTTAAATGGCTGCATAATGCATTCCTTGGCAACGTTCAGAGATAATTAGAAAAAATTACACCGTCTACCGGAAAACTGAAAAATCCAACAATTGCTTGAATTATGACCGTACGATCTTTTGTTTTCCCATTTTTCGACGTATTGATTTACACAATAAATCTAGCAATGTGTATATACACACACACAAAGAAAATCTTTTTTTGCGGATTTATATTGTGGATCTGAAATAATGATTCGAAAAAAAAAAACTTTCAGAATCATTTTAGCAACTCAATTCAATAAGTTTTCAATTAATTTTATCAATAACTAACGAGGTAAAAAATTGACGTTTAGTGGCATTTATAAACATTCATTGGGCAATATAAAGAAAATGTCATTTTCGGTGCATTTTAACGATGCACCCGTTGACGTTGCTCAAATCGAGACAAACGCGCGCACTGTTGGTTTCGATTTGCTAAGGAATTGATAAGATCGATATTTTTTACGTACATGTGATGCGAATTATTAATTCTTCATTGCGATGAAGTTATTCTGTTTGCGGAAAATAACACACACACACACGCGCGCGCGCACACACACACATGCGTGTTGTGTGTATATATATATATATATATATATATATCGTGGGCACAGTCGGGACTCGTCGGATTGCACTTGTGCTCACAAACGAAAATAAAGGCATACATAATACAAGACGAGCGACGCTTATCTGGCATGCCTTTTTGATATCCAACGACTATTTTATTTCCTCACTTGCGACGATGCTTCTTCAATCGCATTTTTTTTTATTGTGCCTCGGCTCAGTGCTATTACAAAAATGTCTGAGAATTTCATATAAAATAGAGAAATTCTATTTTTGTCTATAAATCGTGTATAAATATATACAACGGGTGACTACGGTGACCGGGGCCAGAGACTTAGAGCGACCAGAAAGAGAGAACGAGAGAGGGAGAGGGAGAGAGAGAAATATATTTTTAAGCCGATATCGAGGCCCCCTTATTTTTAATATCGCCCAGTTTTGCTCCCGCATATTTTCGCAAATGAAATGAACCTGCAAAATTGCGCGCATCGACCTTCGCACCGATAATTCACGGGAGAGCGTCGTGAATTTATAGGCAAAAAAACATATGCGCGTAACGGTGGAGACGTATTCAGACTGCGTGAAAATTGATCAATTTTAGCTTGCACAATTGTTCAGTTCGCGAGGTGCGACGCTGCTTGTATCCACTGCATGTATACGTAAAAGATTCGATATGAGACAATTGAGGGAACGAAGGTTACAGCTCGATTCAATTACCCGTTCATGACGACTGATTGAAGTATTTCGTTAAAAAAAAGTATATCTACCTGTACGAACTTTAATTCAACAGGAATAATCTCTAAAATGTTTATGTAAATTTGCACATACACGGAAGTAGGCTGCGTCAATTTTTAAACGGTCGTACAATCTTTGCTACAATACAAGGAATTACGAAAACGATCACACATTCATAACTTCGAAGTGTTGAATTTTTCAGTTTTTCGGTACAGATCCAAAAAATTTCCAGAGTTTGTCAGAATTTTCAGAAAGTGCGGTACGGATTGCCGAAAAATGTGTATTTTCGGACGGTGCGGAAGAAGGAACTTTGAGGTTATACTTTATTTGAATATTTTTTATCTAAATTTAATTTTAATATTTAGCCCAATTCAATTTCAATATTCATTTCTATTTTATATAAACATTTATCCATATTTATTTCAAATATTCATTTAAATTTATTTTAATATTTGTTTTTATTTTCTTTTTCGTATCGTGGTATTAGTAATTGTGTAATAACAATTACTAATATTTTTGGTGACATTTATTTACATTTTATTTAAGAATCTATTTTAATTTTATTGAAATATTAATTTAAATTTAACGCAGTAGTATTTATTATTCCAGGTATTCCAGATATTCAGGATGTTTTCCCGTATTACTAAACTTATACTCTACTGTCGTTTTGCTATTTGCTTGAGTTTCCTCTCGCATTCAGTTCGTCATTTACCATTTTTCCAATTAGTTTCTCGAACTGATTTATCAATATAGACAGTTTTATTGCAGGCTCCTTTATTATCACCATCTATATTTTTCTGTTGATTTGTTGGTTTTCTTCATCTTCAATCCAATTTTCCAGATTTTCTGGATTTCTTTTTCAATTTTTTACTCGGCTTTTTCGCACATACACATGTGCACTAGATTTTCCACTTATATTTTACAAAGCCTGCACTTGCTATCGCTATACTCCTTTATTTCCTTCTTTCCCCACATTTCCAGATTCTAATCTCGCCCAAGTTTCTTTCCTATCGCCCACTATATTTGAATCCGGCCAATACTTGTCTATGAGGTATTCCACGTGAATCCGGTGGACTTTTTCCCTCACCACCACCAGTTCGATTTATGTTTTTTTTAAATCTGATTCCATTCACTCAAAAAGACACCTTGAATTTGTTCATTTTTCGGAACAACCCTAAGTCAAAAACAGAAAAATTTCTTCGAAAAAAACGTCCCGGTTTAAAAATCTGAAAAAATTCCTAAAAATACATGATTATATGTAGAAATTTTCAAGCTATTACCCGCAGTGGAATTATGATTTTTTCTGTTGTTTCTGAGCGATTAACGTTTAAAACAAAAACCGAAAAATTCATTGTGGGTATCAAAATATTCTCCGAAAAAAACGCCCCAATTTAAAAATCTGAAAAGATTCCCCAAAATGCGTGGTAATATGTAAAAAATTTCAAGCTATCGCAGTGGAAGTATGATTTTTTTTGTACTTTCTGAGCGATGAACGTTTAAAAAATCCGAAAAATTCAAGAACCACTTACTTCAGGCGGACACTTAAATATTTTGATACCCACAATGAATATTTTTAACCATTTTTGAATAACCATTTCATTCACAGTTTAACCCTTTTCAAAAAACCTTTTTTTTATCATTTCAAAAACCCTTTTTTTGATCAACCTTTTTTTTATCAAAACTTTCAAAAACCCTTTTTTTTGATCATTTCAAAAATGATCAAAAAAATTCATTGTGGGTATCAAAATATTTACGTACCCGCCCGAAGTAAGCGGTTCCTCAATTTTTCGGATTTTTTAAACGTTAATCCCTCAAAAACCACAAAAAACATCATACTTCCACTGCAGGTGATAGCTTGAACATTTTTACATATAATCACGCATTTTTGGGAATTTTTGCAGATCTTTTAATCGGGGCGTTCTTTCCGGAGAACTTTTTTTACTCAGGGTTGTTTCGTAAAATGTAGAAAAAATTCAGGGTGTTTTTTAGAGTCAATGGAATCAGATTTTTTAAAATGAATCGAATTGGTGGGGGTCAGAGAAAAAGTCCACCGGATTCACGTGGAATAATACATCTTATGTAGCTCTACGCCACTCTTTCTGTTTTTTTCTTCTTAATTATTTTGGGAAATACGTCGTTTTTTCTATTTTGTTCCAATCCTGTTGGATATCTTGGTCGACTTTCGTCCATCGTTTGCTATCGCTCTCCATATGTTTCCCTCTCCCATTTCCTCCATTACATTATTTGCTTCCTCGCCCCATTCTGTTTGGTTTCCATTCAACACTCCTCGCGCCTCCTCTTTGAGGTATCTTTTTTTACAATAATATTAGTAATTGTGTAATAACAATGACTAATACTCATTTATATTTACTTGTTATTCGTTCATTTATATTTCCTATAAATATTTCATTACATTCAATTTAAATATTGATTTGTATTCAATTTGAATATTTATTTTAATGTAATGTAATATTTATTTTTATTTAATTAAAATATTAGTTTATATTTCATGCAAATATTTTAATTATTTAAATAATTGCTAATTATTTCAACAGAAGTACACATGATATAATATTTAGCGTATGCACAGACATTTTCATGTTCATTATGCACGTTCTTTTATAACCGATATTCATGTCATTGTCAGCCACGCGACGTTTTCCACGATGCACAATAATACGCGAAATTCGTGATACACATATAGGGCCCGTTGCTCATTTTTACACGTTCGTAAATACACCGTACCTTTCGAAGGGACATCCATAGCACCTTATTTATTCATTCACTTATATTTATCATTAGTCTACATAAATTTATGTACACACGACACTGTTGCAGTTGGATTTTGAACACTGTACGAGAAAAGTATACACAATTGTTTCGTTATCCGCGCGATGCCCGTGAAACGTTTTACCGAAAGAAATATAGTCTCGGCATATCTAAACTTGTATCAGTCGCAACAGAGGCATCGGTGTGTTAACGCGCGCCACAGATACTGCCAACCTCTTGATATATATGCGCCTCGGAAGCGCGTTTTTCTCGCACCGTCCCCCCACTTCACGCGACGCGAATCCCTTCCAGCATAAGTTCCTTATCGAAGTGTGAGGAAAAAAAAACGAGCTCGATCCTGCCGCGGAACGTCTCCCGATGACGCGCTGAATAAACATTTCCCTTATCCTATATTCCGAGTGTTGAGAAAAACATTGAAAAATCGTATGTGTACAGCCTTGCAGAATTACATCTGCGTTTATTCGATATTTTCGATGTTTGTCTCGTTGTGTGTATTGCACAATGCGGTATCGGAATAATCGCTGTCGCCCAGCTTTTAGTGATATTCGAATTACTAGGGTCAAAGTGAGATCAGTGGCTCATTTTTTGCTCAGAGTTCCATAGCTACCTGACCGTTCACACAACCTCAATCAAACCTTGACTAAACGCGAGGTGTGTCCAATGGCTTCATTTTGTTAATAGACACTGAACGGCCTAACCCAATGGGTATTGAGATAATAACCATTTTAAAAAAATCGGATTTGATCCACTGGGACTTGGGGGTGTGCACAGTGAAACATGCCTAATTTCACAGTCAAACGAAATTTCAAAATCAAGCAAAATTTGAAGAAATTTACCCTGATCCACTGTACACTTGTAGGTAATGGAGTGCCTTTCTCTGTACAATGGGAAGTACTGTACAGTAAACTATTGAAAAATTAATTTAAAAAAGACAGCATATTATGAGATCAATCAGAATCATTTATTGAATATCAATCAACAATGAGTACCTACCTAATGAGGTTAGTACCAGTACCTATCTAAATCACAACGCGAAAATATTCATATTGTGACTTACCTCTGTGTACCTCGAAAAATTGAGCCACTGTGTATCGACCCTCTCTTTTTTTCTAAAGCGGGTACTGACGAGTTTCTATTTTTGTTATGTTGACAAACACAATGTTCAAATACCGCAATATAGCTGTATATTGCGGGAGAACAATGACTTCGAACGTAACTGCGATAGGTAAAGAGGCAAAAAACATACAAACTCAGCTGGTTTTTCAACTTTTGACACCAAAAATAATATAAAATCACCTCTCACAACCCAATTGAGCGGGAGCGACTCGCAGACAAGTTCAAACCTATTGGCATCCGAGGGCGGTTCTAATGTGAAAACAACGCACATATATACATGTCCACTTCTGAGAAACAGAAAAGGTTCAGTGTACCCACTGTTGCCACTGTTCCCACTTTGACCCGATTGATATGCTGTCAGGTCTATTTTGTATTTTCCATATTCTCATTTGCTATTATTTCACGAGTGTACCACGGATTACGGTATTATTCGAAATAACTGTTTGCGGAGTCGATTTATCTAGAATATTTCGCTTTTAGAACCGCAAATTCGGATAGTATGATACTTGACATTGCGTTCGTTAAACTACCGAAGTAGCAAAATGTTATCTACCAGGTGTGTAAGTATGAAACCGGAATTTTTGTACAGAAAAAACACGTTTATTGTAATGATATGATACAAAGTATCATATCATTACCGTAGGTACATCCGCCAGTTGTTGTTGTGTTTGAGCGTCGTCTTCGTCCAACAAGGCTTGCAGGTCAGCGTCTTCAAACTTTTTCAGTGGTCTTCCACGTTCTTCGTTCCTCACGTCAAAATCGCCACTTTTGAACCGTTTGAACCACTCGAAACACTGTGTTTTACCGAGAGCATGCTCACCAAACGCCTCCACAAGCATTCGATGCGATTCGGCTGCGGTTTTCTTCAGATGAAAACAGAAAAGTAGTGCTGTCGGCAAATCGTAATTAGTTGGCACAAAACTCGACATGTTTATCTCTAATAAACTAATGCTACTGAATGAAACTCGTGTTATTGTGAGTTGGAAATCTTTGTCGGATATCAATGCAATAACAAGACACCGCTGACGTGATGTGTCGGTAACTGCATCGACATCTAGCGCCACCTATGGGCAAATTCCGGTTTCATACTTACACACCTGGTATATGGTATCCAAAACAGTGCCGGATTTATACTTTTCTTAAGGGGTAAAGCCACAGTGGAATTTTCAAAAAATCGATTTCTTTTCGCCAATACGATGCTTTATCATCATAAGAATAAGTTACTATTCGATTTATAGCAAGAACATTTTTTTTCAACGACTTTGAGCGTATAACGTAAGCCCACCTCTGGCACGGCCATAGAGTACCTAAAACTTCAAACGCGTTTTTCTCGAAACCACTTTTTTCCAATTGGCGTGAAAAATAACTTCAACAACTTTCACTCGATTTACTTCAAATTTTAAAGTTCTGTTCCTAATTGCATTTCGCAGAGAAGTACGTACAGAATTTCTGATAAATCGAAATATTTTCATTTTATGAGCAGTTTTATACCAAATTTTCCACTAAGAATTGATTCAAATACCTACAACTTTTGAATAAAACACTTTTTCTTTAATTCCGTACGTACTTCTCTAGGTATCCTAATGTAGATTGACGAGAATTTTTATTTTTTGTTCTAGGTAAAAAATTGTGGGTGCTGAATGTCACGCCGCAGAGCGCTTAAAAAATAAGATAACGAAAGAAAATATTATTAGACGGCCATTTTGTACATTAAAAAAATGTATATTTTCTAACAGCTTGATATTCTTACTAAATAAATGTGTAATTAATTTTATGAGTGAATTACTTTTAATTTTTACCCGTTACTGTAACCTAACCCCTTAAGTATCGGCCACTTGACTTTGTGCCGCCCCTCCTGTCTCTATCACTCGTACTTACCTAGATCTATTCACGTGCCTCTAAAATCCGCCACTCCTAAAGTCTGCCGCCCCTAGGCAGCTGCCTATACGGCGTATTGGCAAATCCAGGACCGATCCGAAAGATATCCCGAAACGGATATGGATAACTTTTTGGTTGTCCAAAAAGATGCCGTTTTGAATTACAAATAATATCACTAATGACCGCTTCGCGAATAACCAATAGGTTATGTATCCAATCAGTTACCTATACAGCAACTTTCAATGATTGACCAATTTACAACCAGAGGTTAAGTTTTATCGGTTGATATATCCTAACGATATCCTCCTAAAGGCATGAGAACGCTACAGGCATCTAAAATTTGTCCGAAAGGCATCCATGAAATTGACAAAACGACATCAAAACGGTATCGAAAAGCACTATCGAGTGGATATCTATCTATTGGCGATATATATATACACATACACACACACACACACACACACACACACACACGCACACAGAGTTCTTTATTAAAATCAACTTATTAATAGTCTAGGATATTAAATATACTCCAATATTACCTATTTTAGGTTCTTACATGATAAGAACCAAACTTTTGTTTTATTTAATGATATTAATAGAAACTTTTATCAATATTAATATTAATTCAGGTTATTTTTTATTAACGATGTTTACGAAGTAATAACCAAAAATAGGTAATATTAGGGAGTATTTAATATTCTAGACTATCAACAAGTCGATTTTGATAAAGAGATAGATAAGATACTGTTATGTCGGTTTTAAAATGGGTTGTAAATGAAATATTACCTAGTTAATTAAAAATGAAATATAATTTAATATTACTAAAAAATACATTCATAAATTTTTATCGTCGTTACGGAGACACCCGTCGGCTGCGAGTTTCCCAGCCTTTAGCCGGTCGCTCCCACAACGAGGGCAGTCCGCGATGCTATCTTCAACGTATTTGACTTTTGCGTGGCGAAATAAGCTTCGTACGACCTCTGAACAAGAAAATGGACAAATATTATCATGCAATCAGCAATGACGTACGCTTTTAGAATCCAAAAAACGTACATTAAATATACATGTATGTACTTACAGAGGAAAATAGAAAAATATATTAGAGGCATATATACTCACGCGTATATTTTTAAACACTTTATTTTTTTTACATTAATTATTTGTTCACACTTTGCTCGTCAGTGATCGGAATAATGGTGCGTGGTACGCGAAGCCGGCAAGAGTACAACAGTCATCCGTTAGGTGCCATCTTTCGGACATTTGGATGGCTTTTCACTATCTCCCGCCAATTCCAAATACGTCAAAAGACTTACCGATGTCCGAAAGATATTACGAAAAAGACATCTTACGGGCCGTACGCAAATTGCGTAACGCAATTGGGGGAGTGTCGGCCAGGCCCCCCTACGTACGTGGGGGGGGGGGGGGGCGTAAGGTTTGCGTTATGTCACGATTTTAAAACTACCAGAAATAGCAAAATTTGTGCATGTTCAAGTTTTTACTTTAAACCTCGCGTGCAATTTTACCGTGGACAGCTTACAGCTTTCTATACGCAATGTCAGTTAAGGGGGAAAGTCACTGTGCAAGAACAGTGACTTTACAGTTGCACAGTACCTTTCCCACATCCCCCACACAAAATTGGAAGGACATTTTCTTTTATAATTCTTGTAAGTACATGTATTGAAAAATATGTTGGCAACATTTTTATTCACAAGTCCGAAAATTGACGGAGTTATAGTCACTTTATTGAGAACAGGTAGCGTGACCGGTTAGTGCCCTCAGTCCCTACAGGTGTGGCATCATTTACAATAGATAAAGTACAGGCTCTTATTATTTTGCGAACTATCATGAAGATGAAGGACCGCCATAGCGCCCGCGACTAGATACTTCCATGTAAGTATCAATATTCTTGAAAAAAACATAAGTTTATATCAAGAAACACGGAACGAAAACCTTGAACGCGTTTTTCTCGAACCTAATTTTTTCGACCTTGTCCGAGCGAATACTTAAAAACTTATCAACCGATTTTCAATTTTTCTAAAAACATTTTTGTAATCGCCGTGACTAAGATTGTACGTATTCGCGTTTTTTAAATTTAATTATTACTATTCTTAAAGACTGCTTGAATACAGAAAACGGGCCTTCAAAATAGAAAAAAAAGTCGATGGGACAATGAAAAGAATTTATTTTTTTCGTCGTCAAATCAAGATATATATCTCGGTTAATTTTCAAGATTTTGTCATAAAAATTGGCATAAAACTAGATAAATATATATTTCATGAAATGAGTATAAACCCGATCCTTTCATAATTAGTTATGTCTATGAAAAAAATCGCAATTATTGACGACAAAGCACCCGTTACGTAACGGTATGGGGGGGGGGGGGCGGGGGGTTCTGGCCAAGCTTTACGGTCCCTTTACGTGAGGGGGTTAAAAATTGGGAAATTTTACGTTACGTAATTTGTGTACGGCCCCCTTATATGATTAGTCTTTAGGATATCCTCCGTATAACGTTTAATTAGATATAACAGATAACATCAGACAGATAACTTTTTGATACCTGAAAATAGTCATCAATTGGATAACAGTTTGTGATACCTTACATCCGTTTTCACCGCCAAAAGATTTAAAAACGGGATGCCGTTTGAAATATGTCTAATAGTTATCTTATGGTAACGTCTTAAAGATAACCTGAAAACGGTAACTTGTCGGCGTCAATTGGTCATTTATGCTACCTGGTTAACCTCAAAATTCGTAAAGAATCCCCTGTCGCGTGTTGCTAGTCAAACGAGCGTTGGATGTGAAGCAACAGTGATACAAAAAATTCGAAATCTCTTTGAATTAAGATACAATAAACTGAGCATAATTAACTATTGTTATTGAATGACGAAGAGAACGCGCGAAATTCTCTCATCAGTTCGTGGCCGATTCGATTCACCCGACGAACTCAATGTTTTCCTCCCCAACCCTCGATACACCTAACCTCAATCGCAGTACGTTCGAGTATACGATGAATTGTTAGGGTTGAATAAAACAAGAGAGCAGCTGCCGAGTTCTCGTTAACAATGGGAAAAACGTCAAAGGACAAGCGCGACATTTACTACAGACGAGCGAAAGAGGAAGGCTGGAGGGCCAGAAGCGCATTCAAACTTTTGCAAATTGACAATGAATTCCACATATTCAAAGGTAAAACGAATAGGTTGGCTTTCTGACGGAAGAATCACACTCCTTTTTCCTTCTCAGGTGTGACAAAAGCGGTCGATCTTTGCGCCGCTCCGGGTAGCTGGAGTCAAGTACTATCGCGTAAACTCAAGTGCGTTACTCTTCGTTTCGTATTGTTCGCATTTTGAGAATATTAAATCCAACGTTGTCCGTTCTTGCAGAGAAAATCACAAGCATGACGAATCGCCGGATCCCCAGATAGTGGCGGTAGATTTACAGGCCATGGCGCCTCTCGACGGAGTTGTACAAATTCAGGGCGACATAACGAGCGTCTCGACCGCCGAACGCATAATCGCTCACTTTGGAAATACTCGGGCGGATCTCGTAGTCTGCGACGGCGCTCCGGACGGTGAGAATTCTAGAATTACAGTCTCGTATCTGAACCTAGCCAACTTTCGATCCACTTCGGTAAAGCAATGTGTCAATTTTTTAAGTTGCTCTGTAAGTCACTGCAGAATTAAACAGCCCTATCTCTATGGTGTTGAAGTTTGCATTGTTGGAACGCAACGAAAGTTTCGTTTTACATTTTATTTTCAATATTTTTATTATTATAGGCAATCTTTTTTATAGATTTTTATAGATCGCTGAATAAATATTTTAAAAAATGGTTGGAGAACTTTTGTAGTCGAAATCTGCCAAAAGAAATTAAATTCGTTGGAATGCAACGAAAACTCTTTTCAGTTTATCACTCTCATTATCATACAGAATAATACTACAGATTTAAGTTGTAGATCGCTAAGGCCTTAGGCCACTCTAGAGGCCGAAAAAATAGGCTTTTTGGGGATTTGTTTTCAGGTAAACTACAAAATAAATCGAGATTACAAAAAAGGGTGTTTATCATACATACCAGTGACTGTATACAATAATTTTTTTGAAGCGATTCATTTCAAAATTGCGGCTGTGCAGCGTTTTTGCGATGACGTCTCTGTTTCCCCAGGTCCACAGCCGGACAAACTTCTCCTGTAATGAATTATAATGAGCCAATGAATTTTTTTCGATTATTTATAATAACTGCTGGAAGTGAAAAATTTGCCAAAAAAATCGTCAGATAATTCTAAATAACAAATGAACTATGTAATATAAAAAAAAATCCTACGTACTTCCATAGACAATGTATTTATAAAGATATATTCAACATTTCAAGTGGATCGGTTGAAAATTGCGTTAAACTTCCGGCCAACTTAAAAAATGCAGTTTTGAGATAAACGCGTTTGAGATTTTAAGCAGTGAGCTGCGGACCAGGCGGCCTTATACTAAAATTCGAAAACCGAGTACTTAGAGATTAATCCCAGCCACAATCTTTTATGATATCATTTTTGAGGTCCTAGGGGACCATTACAAAAAAAATCGATCTTTCGAAAATTCTAGAGTGGCCTAACCCCTCAAATTAGAATCCTAAAGAATGCTTGCGTGCTTTTCGGAGCTTAAATATGTCGATGGAAATTTGAGGAATAAAATAAAACATCATTTCCGTTGCATTCCAACGACGCAAACGCGAACGTCACAGCGTCAAGGACTGAAGCCACCTCAGCTCTTAGAAAACGACGAAAAATCGGATTTTTTTTTACCGCGTACAATGAAAGCAGTAAAATGTTTTGATCGTTAAAAACAAGGCGCGACTTTCTTACAGTCACGGGACTCCACGACATGGACATCTACATCCAATCACAATTGCTCCTAGCAGCTTTGAACATAACGACGCACGTGCTCAGGCCCGGTGGAACATTCGTCGCGAAGATATTTCGCACGAAGGACGTTTCCCTTCTGTACTCGCAGATAAGTTTGTTCTTCACCCACGTTACGACTGCCAAGCCGAGTAGCTCCAGAAATTCGAGCATCGAGGCGTTCATCGTGTGTCTCGATTACAAACCGCCCGACGGCTACGAGCCCCATATGCTCAATCCGCTTTTGACTCACGAGCCCTTCAACATCGACGAATTGACCGGGGTCAACAGGTAAAACGAGAAGCGACCAAACATATTTGTTCGTTCTGAATTTTCACGATGAACAAACATTTATTTGCGCAGGAAAATCGTGCCGTTTGTCGTTTGCGGCGATCTCAGCCAACCGGACTCCGATTCGTGCTACCCGTTGAAGGTGATATAATCGCGCAGTGATTTCACTTATTTGTTTCACAAGATCAGCGTTTTTTTTATATACGTAGAAAAGTCCCTACGGGGTGTAATCGGATACGGAGAATATTTTTTTTTACCTCGTGGATACATGGGAGATACAAACCCGAGCAAAAGTGAACGAAATTCCAAATGCTTAAATATGTCCTACGTACAGGAACAAATCAGTCGTGAGCGGCTCAAATTTCGAGTTCAAAGTGTGCTTCTTTCCGATGGTTCATCTGTGTTTGTTGATTTTTGAGGGCATGTACATGGTCAACATAACCTCACAAATTTTCCAACCCAATTTTCTCATAGATGGTTACATTTTGTAGGAAAAACGAAGCTTTAGGCTCTGGAGAACTCCGTTACGAAGAGTTTGATGATTTCCTTTTGCCCTGAATATTATTCATCTCTGAAAAATATCTGTTCGAAAATTTCAGCTATCTCTCTCGCACTCATATGTC
Organism: Ophion obscuratus; assembly: GCA_964007375.1. Taxonomy (NCBI): domain Eukaryota; kingdom Metazoa; phylum Arthropoda; class Insecta; order Hymenoptera; family Ichneumonidae; genus Ophion; species Ophion obscuratus. Next base: position 26,271,286 of record OZ023314.1, on the reverse strand, counting down.
ACGTGGAGGACCGTTTTCGCGAAAGGCCGTATTTTGTGGGGGCATACGGGCGGCCCTTATGAATCATTGGTTAATTAAAGTAGAGCTTAAGGGGTTAGGCCACTCTAGAGGCCGAAAAAATAGGCTTTCTGGGAATTTCCTTTTCAGAAAAACTACAAAATGAATCGAAACTACAAAAAAGGGTGTTTATGATACATATCAGTGACTTTATACAATAATTTTTTTGAAACGATTGATTTCAAAATGGCGGTTGTGCAGCGTTTATCTCAAAGCTGCATTTTTTAAGTTGGCCGGAAACCTAACTCAGACAATTTTCAACCGATTCACTTGAAATGTTGAATATATCTTGCAAAATACATTGTCTATGGAAGTACGTAGATTTTTTTTTATATTGCATAATTCATTTGTTATTAACGATTTTTTAGGCAAATTTTTGAAAAGTGAAAATTTTTCCCTAAAACTCGTTAGATAATTGTTAATAACAAATGAACTGTAATGCAATATAAAAAAATATAAAATAAACTGCAATGCAATATAAAAAAAATCCTACGTATTTCCGTAGACAATGTATTTTTCAAGATATATTCAACATTTCAAGTGAAAATTGAAAATTGAAAATTGTCTGAGTTATGTTTCCGGCCAACTCAAAAAATGCAGGTTTGCGATAAACGCTGCACAGCCGCCATTTTAAGATGCATCGCTTAAAAAAATATTGTATACAGTCACTGATATGTATGATAAACACGTTTTTTTGTAATCTCGATTTATTTTGTAGGTTTTCTGCGAAAAAAATCCCTAAAAGCCTATTCTTTCGGCCTCTAGAGTGGACTAAGGCCTTAATAAAAATAAGTCACAATCAATTATTATACCCAACGATAAATTGGAATAAAAAATTTCGCCCATATTCAGTAGATTTAGAAATTTTTACATTTTCTCTGAAAAGTCGCGGCTAAGAAAATTCTTCTGCTATTCTTAAAATAATCTGATCATTTTCAAATTTGGACATGAGTTTATTATAACGGTCAAGTTTTAAAAAAAACATTTTTTTTGGGATGACCAGAAAATGGCGGCGTCGTTAGAGTCTTCGGACGCCTGTTTTTCACGACATCAAAAAGTGCTGCAGTTGTCACTCTTTTTCTGTTGATCTGAAAAAGATTTACTAAGTGTCATTCGTTTACTGACATATTAAGGGGAAGAATATACCTAAAAAATGATGAAAAAGTGCAAAATTGAAAATTTGGGGCCTTTTTACTCCAAAGTTCGATTTTTCGACGATTTTTTCGGCATATTTGACCCCAAAGAAATTATTTATTTACACGCTACCTTTCAAACTTTAGGTATATCCTTCCGATAATATTACTGAGAGTAACCTCCCAAAATTTCGTCCAAATCGGTCGATAACTTTTTGAGCTACAACACGAGCAGTTTTTGAAAAAGTAGATTCGAGATAATCGCGTTTAAAGTTTACACGCAACCCGACCGCATGCTGTCCCCGCGCTCTAGACTATATGCGATAACTCCGCAAATATTCAATATTTCGAGTTTTCCTTTGGTCAGTATATTCTTTGGGTATCATACATTCGAAATATGTTTTTAAAAAATCGATTTTTTGAAAATTCTAAAGGGATGTCTCGCCTTAAAGAAATATGCTACTACGCAAGGGAATTCGGTAGGATAGCAAGGAGAGCACAATAGGCTGCGGCAAATAGTTTTAAAAGTTAAACTAGCAGTCATTGGCGAGACGAAAGAGGTTGTAAAAAAGAGAGGATCGTTTAGTATTTTGGCGGCCTAAGGCATTAGATATAAGGTCTAGAATATGAGAACAACTGTACGAACATGTAAGTGGGCTATAAAAAACGCAAAGCGTTGTATAATGAGGAATAAAAAATACTATACTATTAGATAGAAAAATTAGATAGAAAGTGCGGTATAAATGCAACGATTCTTAGAATCGTAATTTTTCGTTAAAAGTTCATCAATGGAATACCTTAAGGCGGGAGCCTGAATAAGAAGGTCCGAAAAATCGTTAATTTGTTTGCTTTACTCGATGAATAAATTATCCAAGAATATATTTACAAAGTTACAGAGGCCAATTGTAAATGTTTTCGAAATATACAAGGCCATAAGCAGAGAAGCGATTGATATTTGATATTGATATTTCTTCCTATGGAAAACTTTAAGGCGCGTTTTCGCCAGTTTTCATTTTCACGATTTTTCCAAATTGGTGGGCGTGATAGCGAAACAACTAAACGACCTATTGAATCAAACCGAAGTTTATTTTCTTCAGTATAAAAATCTCTTCTAAGTGAATTAAAAAAGTCGTTGAAAAAGTATTTTTAAATCATTTGCATAGCACGTTAAAGTATTTTTATTTTAAACACATTTCTTTTCAAACCTGAGAAAAGTTATAATTTCACGATTTTTACAGCTTTTTCTTAATTTGCCCAGAAGAAAAATATATGACAATTGAACATTTTATTGGTTTTTTCGGTTCAGTCAAGAATTACGAACTGCATCTTTCCCGTTGATTTGGGACTGCAGTGGCACGATGCACATGGAATAGGCTGATAAATCCGCAGTCATTTATTGTTTCATGTTGAACATTTTTTGAATACTGAGCCCCGATGTTTACTGGGCTCACTTGTTTTTTCCTTCTAAAAAAATTCCCGAAAAACAACGATATTTTGGACCTTCTAATTCAGGCTCCCGCCTTAACATTTTCAGGGCAAAGATCTCGAGCGTGAATGTGTCGCGCCTCACTCCAACTGCAATTTTCGAGTCGCTCAGCTGTTAATAGCGTTGTACAGTTTGATAAGAATGCATGAGAGTGCCGAACGAAAGAATACGCAGCATATTAATACGTTGCAATTAACGAAAAAATAGATATATTTTTAAATGTATTTAGTTTAAAAAAATGATATTTATTTTTTCAATTCCATTTTTTTAATTATATAAAAAAATGTTTTTATTAACTTTTGAGAAGTCATATTAAATTGTTCGTTTGTTATTTCATTCATAATTTTTGAGTTATTTTTCTTTTATATTTTATTCATTCTCCAAAATTCTTATTCATTGAAAAAAAATTCTTTCGTACGCGAATTACGTGGAATAAAAAAAAACATTCTGCGCGATATTTTTTTCTTATCATATCCAAGTCTAAAACAAAGCGCCACGAAATCGCCGAATCTACTGGAAATGAAAGCTCCCAACCTTCCAAATTTCGCCCACAAGTTTGAACCAAAGTAACGACTCATTCAACGTTGATCTCCATGGTATAATATCTCCGCGACTCCGATATCCTTGACGACGAGCATTGATACCATTCGGACAGGGATATTCCGTTCTTTTTTTTATTCTCATTACTCGCATTCGCCGAGTTGCCGCCGACCACGTAAAGCGCAATCTCCGCCAAAATAAATATTTTCTCCCGTCTCCGACCTCTTTTCCTATCGCGTCCTTATCTCCTCAATCTCCGCGTCGCACCAAACATAACCGTAACTCGTGTGTCTCGCATTGGCTTTTTCCAGATCGATGGCAAGGACTACGAGTATCACGAGCCTAATCAGTATCCGCTCGAGCCGCCGTACGCCGAAGCGTCGGATCTCTTGAAGAACGGCACAATGGACCTGAGAAAGCCAAATTCGAGTGTCGTACTTCGCGATCCGTCGATTCCGTCGTTCGATAATTTTAAGCGCCAAGCCACCAAGATAATATCGCCGGCCGAGGATGCTTCGAAGAACGAACGAGCCTTGGACAATCCCGTGGATCTCTCGACTCTGAGTATCCGCAATATTTCCGACTAAATTTTACGAAAGAAAAAAGAAAAATACATTATTCGCGTAGAAAATGCAAAAAATTGTCAAAAATTCTCAAAAATCCCCGTGATATCCGTACTCCAAAATGCGTATGCGCCAGCGACGATCGAACACGGCGAAAAATGCGCGGCAAATGATAAACAACAATGTTTTCACACGCACAAGAGTCACGTGTGTTTTCTCCTCCCTTCGTGCCGCGCAGAGACGCGGCCCAAACAAGAGAGCTCCATTCCTCGGATAAACAGTGAGCCCGAGCGTGCGAACGTACCGCGCTACAATCATAAGCGAGAGCGAAGAAAAAAAGGCATGACGGCGCTCGAGGTAAACACCGGCGGAGAATTTTTCCGCCGCGTTCGCGTCGTCCACCGTACACCGGAATGGACGGAAAAATTCATCGCCAAGTAAAAACGTAACGGGGCTTGACGTTAACGCTTGAATTTAAATCCGCAGAATAACCGTTGTTACGCGTGCGGCAAGTTGTTTTGCTGCGAGGACTGTTGCACCGAGCACGTGAGGAAGAAGCATCCGAGTCGCGAATCCGAGTGTCCACTGTGCCGTTCGGAGAGGCTGATCGTCAAGAACTTTGACAATCAAGAGTTCCTCTGTCACGTTGTATTTCGCCATTTGCCGTTGTACTGCCGCATCTGCGGATCGGAATTCAAGAGTTACGAGGACCTGCGTTCGCTCGGCAATTGCAATCGTTTGCTCGTGGGGTGCGAGGAGAAGGTGAAGTCACCGTTCACACCGGACGCACCGTCGCCCTTCAACGAGACACCGTGCGGGCCTGCGTGCTGCGCTGCGAGATCCAAGAACTCCACGATCGACGGCGACTACAACGGCAACTTTGGCAATGTCGTTTCACCGCCGGAATTCACGAGAAACACGAGCACGCCGATGCACGTGTCCGGCAACTGTTTGAAGTCCAGTCTCGTCTTCAAAACGCCCAGGAGTCCGATTTACTCGAAAACTCCGAAGGTCGCGAGTCAGGGAAAGCATTTGCGAAAGGAAACAACAGGGAGCGAAAAGGAGAACGATTCGCCGATCGATAATAGCTACAGAGATCCTGAGAGTGTTTCGTGTCAGAACGAATCGAGCTATCACAGCTGCTGCAACTCGACGACCAACGTATCTCTGACCGATCGTACGCCGCTGCGATCCATACTGTCGAACAGGCCGCTCGCTATGACGGGCGAGATTTACGCGTCGATGAACGCCGGCAGAAAGAGGCTCGATGCCATGGAAGAAATCGACGAGAACGTGAAAATCGACGAAGAAGATTCGATCGGTGAACTCGTCGAGACTAACGACGAATCGCCACTGCGTCGAAATGATTCGGACAATCGCCTCAAGGACTCGTCCTCCAAGAGAGTACGATTTTCCGATCAGTTTGAGTTGAAAAGCGCGATCGGTGTTACGACGTCGTCGACGAGCGACGCCGAGACTGCGGATAACGAAACTTTTTACGAAGCACGCGAGAGCATGACGGAATTTTCGATGACCGTGGCGGACAAACTTTCACTCTCGTTGGCACGTATCGACGACGAGAATGAGAAAAACTTCGCGAGAGAGCGGAAGGAGGACAGCGACGAGGCGAAAAGACAAGGGCTTGATGAGAAACTCGAGAGAAACGCCGAAACGATTACGTCGAACGAAGCCTCCTCCTCGTCGTCGTCGTCGTCGTCTTCGAGAGTCATCATGATGGTTGTCGTTGAAAAAAACGGCAACGTTGACCCGAACGATCTTGTGCCCCTCATTGACTCCAGTCTGAAAAAACTCGTCGCTAATAACGCCGTTGACAGTTTGGGGAGCCTCGAAGGTTCGCCGAAACGAGAAAACGAAGGGTCCAGACGCGGAACTTCGGTTGTCTCGGTCGACAGTTACATGAGCGTTTCTACCGTCGAGTGTTACAAAACACCCGACACGACGAATAACGCCGTCAGGACTCCACGCGAATCCCCGGAATCCAAAAGCTCCGTTGGCTCGGGTGGAGGAATTTTCGCAGCCGTGGCTCATGCCATGAAATTGGCTTTTAGAAATTTTTCGGGTAAGCCTGGAAGTGATCTCTTTTTTTTTCGCAATATTGGGAACTTTGGGCTCGAATTGCATGCGCTGTGAAAGCATTTGAGGTTACGCGGGGACAAAATAATCTTTGGAAAATTCTTTAGTTTATTCTGTAACATTTGGGGGTAACACTACTATTTAAGGGGTCTTCTCACTTTAGACGCTAAAAAAGGCTATTTTCTTGATTTTTTTTATAGGTCTGTATCATAGATATTGATATAAAAGTTGTTACAATTAACGGGGTCGTCTAGTGTGAAGGCCATTTTTTAATGCTTTTTTGGGGAATTTTTTTTTGACAAACCATTGAAATAAAATAATTTAAAAATTGTATATCATTTTTATTAACATTTAAACAAACTTTGTGAATTTTTTGAAGTCATTACATGGAATATAGTCGGAGATACATCGCCCAACAGGAACACATGTATAAAAAGACGTGCTCCGCTGCTGCCATGATTCCGGCCGTTCTGCTTATCTGAAATAAAAACACCAAACGCAATTTTAATCGTGAGACTTGAGGCTCTATATGGAACTAAAATAAAGTTAGAATTCCAAAAAAATAATTTTTTTTACGCTTTAGAAAAAAAATTCAAGTTTTCGTTTTTTTTTGGGTCTATATAGTTGATAAAAAGAAAACTAACGGAGAAATCTTAACTATTTTAGTTTAACTTGTATTTATATATGTAATAAAGATGCTGTATAAATTTGAGCAGAACGAATCGAATAGTTTTTGACATATCATGGAAGCAGTTTGAAAAAATCGTGTTTTGAGAAAAACGCGTTTGAATGTTGTGGTGTATAATTCATAATACAAAAAATTGTCTCACCATCAATCTGCTGTGCATGGACCATAGAGTACACCTTCCTCTTCTTCAAAGAAGTCATGCAAGGCCGTTTTCTCTTCTATTGATCTGGCACACTAGACGACCCCCTTCATAAATACACTTTCGGAATACATTTTTTTTAAATTATTTATTTCAATCACTATTTATAGACGAAAAAGGTAGTTAAAACATGGCGTAAAAAAATTGTTGGTCTGCGTTGTTGATGAAATCTCGGAGATGGATCATACGAAACAAAAAAATGAAACGGTTTTAGATTCAGTATGTTAATTGCTATAGCGCATATCATACGATTTTTTATATATGCAAAAATAACAAAATGGCGGACATTTTTCGAAAAAGGAAAAAAAACGTGCTTTTTCCACCGTTTTTGGCAAAAAATGTATTGAATATCAAAATTTTGAAAAATCCGTGATATGCGCTATAGCTATAGATGTAAAGATATGTGGTTGAGATTTCATCAGGATCAGGTTAGTAGTTTCGAAGATTTTATCAACAAGCCGTGGAAAAACGTTGTTCCGAGAAAAACGCGTTTAAAGTTCGTTTGGGTTAAATAAATACAATTTAAAAAAAATGTTTTTCGAAAGTGTAACAACTTTAAGTCGGACAACTTTAAGTATAACAAAATTTAAGTGTAACAACTTTTACATCAATATCTATAATATAAACCTATCGAAAAATTCATGAAAATAGCCTTTTTTTTGGCGTCTAAAGTGAGAAGACCCCTTAACCTCTTGAGCGGCATTGACGCCATATGGTGCACATTTTTGTGGTGCCCGAACCGGCATTGATGCCATATGGCGCACATCGATTATTTTGTGATTGGCTCGAACGATTTTCGCGAAATTCGGTACTCGGGGGTTTTCGAGGTCGCGGATTACGAAACCGCCCTCAAAATTGAGAAATTGAAAATGGCGAATCCAATATGGCGGACCAAAACAGTAAAAATTAATTCGCATGAAAATTGGTGTTGTGGGGTTTTCAAGGTCGCGGATTACGAAACTGCCCTCATAATTCAGAAATTGAAAATGGCGAATCCAATATGGCGGACCAAAACAGTACAATTTACTTAATTCTCATGAAAATTGATGTTGTGGGGCTTTCAAGGTCGCTAATTACGAAGCTGCCTTCAAAATTCAGAAGTTCAAAATGGCAGAAAATTCAGAAATTGAAAATGGCGGTCCAAAATACTACAATTTGCTTAATTCGCATGAAAATTGGTGTTGTGAGGTTTTCAAGGTCGCGGATTACGAAACTGCCCTCAAAATTCAGAAATTCAAAATGGCGAATCCAATATGGCGGACCAAAACAGTACAATTTACTTAATTCGCATGAAAATTGGTGTTGTGGGGTTTTCAAGGTCGCTGATTACGAAGCTGCCTTCAAAATGGCAGATCCAATATGACAAACCAACATACAATAATTCTCTCGATTCGCATGATGGTTGGTATTACAAGGTTTTCAAGGTCGTTGATTACGAATCGCTCTTCAAAATTCATAAATTCAAAAATGGCGGGTCCAACATGGCGGACCAAAATACAACAATTTACTTGATTCGCATAAAAATCGGTTTTTTGGGGTTTTCGAGATCGCTGATTAGGAATCTGCCTCAAAAATTCAGAAGTTCGAAATGACGGATCCAATGTGGCAGACCAAAGTGCAAAAATTGATTTCATTCGAATGAAACTCGGTACTCGGGGGTTTTTGAGGTCGCTGATTACGAATCCGAACTCACAATATAAATTCAAAATGGCGGACGCAAATTCAAAACTTGAAATGATTGAGATGAACGGTGATAGGAATCGGCCGAGACGACTAACAACAAAAGTTAGGTAATGTTTCAGAGGATTCACGTGATATTTCTTCATCTGTCCTCATTGGAAAATTCGGTTTTTTTATCGTTACTTATCGCCCTCATCACTCATCCAAATTGAATCTGTTTTGCATTTTGGTCCACCATATTTTATCGAAAAATTTGAATTTCCAAATTTTTAGTGGAGGTTCGTAATCAGCGGCCTCGGAAGCCCTCAAATACCAATTTCGATGTGAATCAAGTACATTTTTACATTTTGGCTCGCCATTTTGAATTTATGAATTTCAGGGACAGATTCGTAATAGGAGACCTCGAAAACCTCCGGATGCCGATTTTTATTCGAATCAAATCAATTTTGAATTTCTGAATTTTGTCCTCACATTCGTAATCATCAACCAAAAAAAAACCGTTGGGAGCAAGTTTCATCCAAAGTACTTCAAAGTACTTTGAATTTTTATCCGCCATTTTGAATTTCTGAGTTTTGTTCTCAAATACGTAGTCAGCAATCAAAAAAACCCTTGGGAGCAATGTTTCATCAAAATCAAAGTACTTTATTTTTCCGCGCTTGGGGCCCAAACAGTGAAATTTGTCCACGGGACTCAAACAAATTATTTTGATGCCGTACAACTTTTTTTTCCAATAAAACATACATTTTTTAAAATGCGTAAGCGTTTCATTCTTTCCTCCTAAATCGCACCTGCGTTGGATGAAATAAACATACTTTTTGAAAAGTCCACAGAAACCGCTATGTCTATTTCAAAATACAGTAGAACCTCAATTATCCGAACCTCGATCATCCGAACGATGAGTTAGTTTATCCGAACGCTCAATTATCAGGACGTTGGCGCGGAAGATGCATTGTTGCTCGCTGCCACCGCCGTCAGCAACAATGAACAACCCAACGCAACTTCTCCTTCTCAAACGGCTGCGAGACTTAGTCGCTCAAAAACGCGTTACAGCCGTTCGTCAACTAAAAATGGACGATTTTTTTTTTAAATGTTTGAAAAAAGCATTCGACTTTTTTCAGGTCTTTAAAATACACACACACACACACACACACACACACACACACACACACACACACACACATTTCAACGTTAATATGTATGTCAAATTTTAATATACAGGGTGTCCCATTTTAATCTTACACCTGAATTTTCTCGAAAAATATTGCTCGGACGAAATATTGTGTGAAACAAAACTTCTAGGGATGGAAGGGGGACGTTTGAAAAAAATTTATTTGAGGAGCCAGAATTCAAAATGGCGATGTTACAAAGGCTGACATGTTTTTTTCAAACGGAAACATAACTTTTTTTTATTGCCAAAAAATTTGTCAGCTGAAAACTAAAAACTTTTGTTGAAAAAATGTTTTGATAAAGTTCATAGTTTTCAAGTGAGAACATCTTTTTCAATTATTTCAGATGTATCCAGGATTTGTGTGTGTGTGTGTGTGTGTGTGTGTGTTTTTCTACCCATCGTGATCAAATTTCGTCAAGGATTTAAAGAAACACGTTTTTGGGCCTGAAAATGGCAAAAAAGCTATTAAAATGGAAAAAAACTATTTTTCATCGATTTTCCTCCAAAATTTACGCGTCTACGGTAGTTACGAACCGCAGAGACCTAATCCTTGTGAGTGTTCCACACGCACGCACATGCACACACACACACACACACACACACACACACACACACACACACACACACACACAAATCCTGGATACATCTGAAATAATTGAAAATGATGTTCTCACTTGAAAACTATGAACTTTATCAAAAAATTTTTTCAACAAAAGTTTTTAGTTTTCAGCTGACAAATTTTTTGGCAATAAAAAAAAGTTATGTTTCCGTTTGAAAAAAACATGTCAGCCTTTGTAACGCCGCCATTTTGAATTTTGGCTACTCAAAAAAATTTTTTTCAAACGTCCCCCTTCAATCCCTAGAGGTTTTGTTCCACACAATAGTTCGTCCGAGCAATATTTTTCGAGAAAATTCAGGTGTAAGATTAAAATGGGACACCCTGTATATGTCTCGTTCTAAAAAAACAGTTTCGATTATTCGAACTTTTGATTATCCGAACTAGTCTCGGTCCCAATTGGTTCGGATAATCGAGGTACTACTGTACATTGTTTCCAGATTAGAAAAAACCATTTCTTTATTTTTTTGTCAATAATTACAACATTTACTGCATTTTTGTAAAAAAAAAACATTTTTCACACTTTTTTTTGCATATTTGAAATTTAATTTTTGATTTCTAACTAATATTCTTTTATTAAACAAGGTTCAAATTATACCTCACTATTTTTTTTCATATCGCTCAATGCATTATTTCATTATTTATAACAATTTAAAAACGCCTGGGTCCTATGTACCCAGTATGACTATAACGTGATTCTAGCTAAGTGTGACTACTAAGGGTTAAGGGGCTATGCCCGTATGAACGCTGAAAATTTGGGTGATTTTTGGGGATGTTTTGGAAGAAAAGTACTCGATTAAATGTTTCGGAAAATTAAGAATATATTTGGCTATATTTGACCTATATAACATAATTTTTTCATAGCAAAATATTGAGATCCAAGCGACTTATGCACTGCTTTCGGAGGCGCCAAAAAAAAGTTCCTCGACTGCTGACATGATTCCGGCCGATTGAGTTGCTGAAACCGAAAAAGGAAAAAATGTCTTTAAACTGGAAGGTATTTCCTGTACAATGACGTAGGATTTTCGAAAAATATCAAAATCCAACAAAAAGGCGTAATTATGAGAAAAAAGTCTGTTTTCTTGCCTATAAAATGGTCGTGTTTTTCCAAACCAAATCATCAATTTTTATCCAATCAAAAATATCCTACGTCATTGTAGAGTAAATATATTCAAGAGTACTCAGTTCAAATTTCAAGTCAATCGGATAATTGCTCTATGAGTTACAATGCCAGCAAATTTGAAAAATCTCATTTCGAGAACAACGCGTTTAAAGATTCAACTCTCGATTTTTGCAAGATAAAATTATATTTACCATGAAAACTGCTAATCAGCTATACCTAGCCCATACAATGGAGGGTCGAAAAAGGGCAAAAAAAAATCGTTTTTTTGGAAGTGTCACCCCTTAACGTCCACCTAAACGTAGCCCCCAGGAAATTATTGGCAACGCTATTCCTTCCATGCGATCGTCCTCTGAACAATTCTTCATCCGCTTCTTCAAGGTGCAAGATCATTGATAAACGTGTCGCGCGAGCCGATAGAACCGAGCCAACAGTTGTCCCTTCTGTCAGCGATCCCGGAGTCCAGTGTGTCTCCGACGAGAGTTCTGACGAGTATCGCGTCCGCACTCGCGCCACGTACGGCCAAACGTTCCAGGGACGTGGACGAAGCGAGTGCCCTGCAGCATTCACCGGAGCCGGTAGATTCGCCAAACGACGCGCGAAGCCCCGTCCCGAAGAGACCTCGGGGCTGGTACAAAATTCGCGCTCGGGAACCAATCGCAAGGATGAGAAACCAGACCGTCACCTCGCCGCGAGGAGTCTCGTCGGAGACGCAATGCTTCCAGCAAGGCTCACTCTCGGTGGGTGATACGATTTTAACTTTGCCCTCGCGGGCTCATCAGTCCACGCAAACCGATTAGTTTCCAACGAGCGTTCATATTTTTTCTCTCATTTTCAAAATTAGGCGATGATGCGCAATGTTGTTTTTTTTTCTTTCGAATTGATCCGTTGAGGTCTGCCGAATAAAATTTGGGGACGATAGAAATAGAAAGAACTCGATTTATACTGAGGACAACGCTAGGGGCGTGTACAAATTGAGATTTCATTCCAACGAGGACCTTGTGTAATGTTTTTTTTTTTTCGTCGATTTAGTGAGATCGCACTTTGGTTCGAAGTTTTTTTTTTCCACCGCGTCTTCTCCACCCGCTACGATCGATTCGAACGACTTTGTGGGTAAAAAAATGTTATTTTATATTCAAAAGTATCAAAGTGTATGTACATGTAGATTTAGAATATATATATATGTATGAATACGTGATGTGAATAAGAGGTCAGTTTTTTTTTTTCATCAAGAATCTTCGAGATGCATTTCCTTCGCTTTTTCTTGGACCGTCTCGATGCTCAACAATTCTCTGTGTTTCTTCCACAGTTCTTGGAGCACCGGTTTTTCCTTGACCGCGTTGGCCGACGCTGCAGCGAGATTCGTTATCAGTCTCTTCATTATGTTTATCTTTTGCAGCCTTCGGTGTATCGATTCCTTCTGCCTAGTTGGCAAATAAAAATTATACTCAATTTCTCGTTCAAGGCTAACTCGTGCTAGGCGGGCAAATTTATATGGAGACTTTGAACGTGATTTTTGGAAAAATGATATTCATTCAAGATTTATAATTGGTCCCTGAGAATAGACACATTTTTTTAATAAAAAATAGCGACACTGGGAGATTGTTCAGAGTTATATTTTCTGTCGAAGCTCTGCGGTGAAATTTTACCTGTTTTTAAGATTGAACTTGGAGCAAATTGTGAAAGCATTTTCTAAAACGTCATGGTGTTTACGTCGTTGGTATGTAACGATTTAATTTTTCTTCATTTTGATCATTACTGGGAACGTTTTTTTTTTTTGCAACTTGAGATGGTACATCTCTAATCGGGATGCGTAAAAACATTCTAATGCTTTTCACAGCCCCAGTCGGCGAGAAAGAAATTTCGTATGACGTTGAAGTTTGCATCTTTGGAATACAACGAAAATTGATTATTTTTTATTGCTCAATTTTTTTTCGTCGTTTAAGCCTGTCGGAATCCCTCCAACGTTTCTACGTATTCTTGTTGGAAATTTACGACCTCGACTTAAAAAAGAAAAGGCTTTGGATAATGATGAAAATAGAGAAACAAACGATGAAAAAAATATCGTTGCATTCCAACGATGCAAACTTCAACGTCATCGCTTTGTGTCAATGAAAGAGGATTAATTTCCGTTGCGCTCCAACGATGCAAACTACAAGATAATTTTTTTAAATGCAGATATAAAACACTAGGGAAGTACCATATACCTTTTCGGAATATTGAAAAAATGTTCTGTAATTTTCATTTTTTCTCTCGAAAGAATGAAAGTGCGCTACATTTAATCGGAAATCGGTATTTTAACAAATTCTTGCCATTCACCTGCCATTAACAACCCTTCGGTCGATTTTTATTGAAAAAAATCAGGGTTATACTTTAAACATTTTTTAATATGTCTGCATGATTGAAATGCGAAAAGTAAACAATATCGTAATTGACGGGTGGGGGTAAAAATGTCGAATAACCAAATATAGAACGACAAAGATTTCGAAACGACAGAATTATGAACTCTCAAAATAACGAAGGTTAAATCATTCGAAATTTTATCTTTCGACTGATAAAAAAATCGAATGACTATAAATCGAACCTTTATTTATTGGAGAGGTAATTTATTCGAAAACGAATATTCAGATTGTCTGCAATTCGGAACATAAAAATACAGAATCGAAATATGTAGAACACCCATATCTCCGAAACAGAAAATAGCGAGTGCCTAATATACGTAATACCGTCTATGGCGAAAAGCAATATATCGAAACGCAAAATGTCGATGGCCCGAAATGTCGAACGCCGAAAGGTCGAACGGCCAAAATGGCGATCGTGGTGGGGCCCGTCACGTGGGATGACTGTCTTACGATATTTTAGCCTACAGACCGCCAGCGCCATCTCGCAGCTTCACTCTGAGGCGCAAGTGACGTATTGCTCGATTCGCCATTCGGGCCGTTCTACATTTTGACCCTCCGCGATTTCAACCACTCGACTTTTCGGCCGTTCGCTTTAATGATTTTCTGCATTGTGAACCATCGCCATTTTTTTAATTCGGAGAATTGTCGTCTCGAATTATTTGGTGTTATGCATACAGACCCATCGATTTTATGTTTTTCGATATTTTATTAAATCTGATTTTTGTTTTTCGCTACATATCAACTTCCGAGATGTTCATATTCGTAATTGTTATTTTCGACTTCACAGACTCTTGTAAGATTGATCTATCTATATTCGAACATTCGTCATTTTCGAATTCGACATTTTGGCCCATCTACATATCGATCGTTCGACATTTGTCCCCCCACCCGTAATTGACTATATTAAAAATATGGTGCATTCTTTTGTTGTCCTAAAAGAATATGGAGTTTTAAAAGTATTTTTTTATCATTTTATCGAAAAAAATATGCATTATTGTCGTTTATTTCAATTTTTAAAATAGATTAATTAAACGTTCGATCACGTAAACGAAATAGCTCCAGGATTGGTTGGATCTCTAGTGACGTCACATGCCAACAAACAGATTGTCATTGTGAGTCCGGTGACGAGTAATGAGCGATTTTCAAGTTTATTTCAGTGTACTTCCGTGCTTTTTCTGTTCAGTCATAGTTATTTGTAGTGATAGTTACCATATTATCAACTTTTTAATAAAAATAGATAGGAAGGTTTGCTGTGCGTCATCTCAGCGGCGATATAGGTCCTTTACCATGTTTATTGGCATGTGACGCCGCAGGCGTCACGTGACTACATATCTGACAACGGGAGCGTATTGGCGGTTTGGTTGAACATTTAAATTTTATTACCGATTTATATCGTAAAGACTGACATTCACAAACATAAAAAAACACTGTGAAAATAATATAAAATAATTAACCATTTAAGATGATTTCCGTACAAGCGTCAAATACCCTATTGAAATGTCAAAAATAATTGAAAACTTTAACTTTTTGGGAAAGTGAGCACTTCAAATTCGTCCGGGTCAAAATGACCCAGTGTGTCAACGTAGGGAAAAAGTTCCCAGAGAGAGCACTAGAAAAAGAAATTACACTGGCGCTTAATAAAAATAAATCACAATCAATTATTAGATCCAACGACAAACTGGAATAAAAAATTTCGCGTAAATTTAGTAGATTTATACATTTTTACATTTTCTCTGAAAACTTTTTCAACTTGATTGTAGACGAAAATCGGTTAACTGTTAAATATTCGCGTTCGTGAAAGAAAGACTGTAAAGGGTCTTCTCACTTTAGACGCTACAACGCTATTTTCATGCATTTTGTTATAGGTTTATATTATAGATATTGATATAAAAGTAGTTACGCTTAATAAATACATTACATTTTTTTTATGTATTTAAGTAACCCAAACAAACTTTAAACGCGTTTTTCTCGAAACAACGGTTTTGGACGGCATGTTGATAAAATCTTTGAAATTACTGAACTGATCCTTATGAAATTTCAACTACATATTCTTTATAACTATAGCTCTAGCGCATATCAAGGATTTTTTTTTTAATTTGATATTTGCTTTTTTTGTCAAAAACGGTGAAAAAACAGGTTTTATTTGTTTTTTCGAAAAATGTCCGCCATTTTGTTATTTTTGCATATATCAAAAATCGTATGATATGCGCTATAGCCATTAACATACTGAACCTAAAACCGTTTGATTTTTTTGTTTCGAATGATCCATCTCCGAGATTTCATCAACAGTACGGACCTACAATTTTTTATTACATTTTTTAACTGCCATTTTCGTCTATAAATAGTGACTTAAATAAATAAATATTTTTTTAAATGCATTTCGAAAGTGTATTTATCAAGTGTAACAATTTTTATATCAATATCTATAGTATAAACCTATCAAAAAAATCATGAAAATAACCTTTTTATCGTCCAAAGTGAGAAGAGCCCCAACCCTGAGTCTCTACACATGGGTACCGCAAACCCAACATAATTGGTGAGAAATGTTTAAATCATTTTTCTTGCTTTGTTCAATCGTATTTTTCACAGCGAAACATTTATATTACGTTTTTCTCGCATATCCTATTCCAATCTTCGGTCTTTCAGCGTTCGAATGAAAAAAACAAAACAAAATTTTCTACAACAAACAGTTCGGTAGCAACGTTGATTTGAAGTGCTGCGTAGGTTCTTTTTTTCGTACAGATAGTGTAGGGTCCTAAGGTTAAGAAACAAATATCACAACCGCTGTTAGTACCGTCATTTCCTATCGAAAAAAAAACCGAAAATTCTTTAAATAAGTGACTTATCCGAAAAATGAGCGTAACATTTTTTGTTGCTATTTTTCAATTATTTGGGTTATAAATGATGATATCCAGTCGGAGGAAGCTGAAATTTACCCCCCCCCCCCCCCCCCCCCAAGTTATGTGGTTTTGAAGTTCGCGGAAACACGTGATGAAATAGGGCATTTTTGAACATTTCGACGCCTATATTGAGTTTGTTTGGATTTTTTAAAATTCGAAACTAATTTTAACGATTTTCTTATCGTAAAAAAATGTTTAATGAAAAATTTCAGTATCCCCCCCTGAATATAATCATTTATAACCCAATAAGTAAATGAAAAGATAGCAAAGCATTTTCTTCGGAAAAGTCACTTATCTAAAGAAATACCAAAAAAACCTTAAATTTTTTACATATCTTTAAGTATATTTCGAACAACCGATTGTAAATATTCAAGTTTATACATTTCAAATAATCAACTCGAAAGTCGCCACATTTTATTTCTGAAAGAAAATCGCATTTTGTGGAAACTTACCGAGCGATCTCTGGATTGGTCTCTTGGAGCTTTTTCTTCCGGATGTCTTCCTGCTGCTTCAAAAAATCCCTGAACTCCGACAGGGACTCCTGCAACTCGCACTTCAGTTCTATCTCTCTCATGTACGCCTCGGCTCGTGCCTGCTCCAAGCTCATCGTCTGATCGTTCAGAAGGAACAGTTTGCGCATGATTTTACTCAGCGTCCTGTGAATCGAATATCAAACGGAATCGTAAATCAGCTACGGATGATGAAATTTCAACGATTCTCGGCTGATATTTTGCCTACTCGCTTATCTCGTCTTCCGAATTGTCGAGGATTTCCTGAGTAGCGCTGTTCTGCAGACAGGATTCTATGGCTTTGTTACAGAGCGTGAAGTGGGCTATTTTCTCCTGCAATTCATTGTACGTGTCCTCCTCGCCTTCCTCCTGTACGTCGGACGCCCTCTCTGTAACGAAATGCCAATATGGGAAAAAACCTTCGGGAACTTGCGTGCCGATTATGAATTTTTTTTTAAAGCAAACTTTTATTTAATGTACTAAAAAGTAGAATTTTTTACCAGGTCACCTATATGTGACTTTAAATACGAGGGTGGGGTGAAAAGTTTCCGGCCTGACCAAGAGATGGTGCCACTAGGTCTAGTTTTGGAGCGGCGTCCTACAGTACCATTCCTACCGAGCTTGTATGTACAGTTTCAGCCCAATCGCTACGTTAGTTTGCATTTGAGAGCACATTGCGCGAGACGCTTCCGTTGTTTTCGTAAAAATGGAAAAACTGGAAAAACGTGCTGTCATCAAATACTTCCATTTGAAAGGTTTTACACCAAAACAAATAAAAGAAGAGATGGATTCAGCACTAGAAGACTCCTCCCCATCATATTCAACTATTAAGCAGTGGGTTTCTGAATTTAAAATAGGTCGTGTGAGCACCTCTGATGAGCCTCGCTCAGGACGGCCCGTTGAAGTCACAACTTCAAAGATGATTGAAAAAATCCATAAAATAGTGTTGGAAGACCGCAGGTTGAAAGTGCATGAGATAGCTGAGACCTGTAGGATGTCAGCTGAACGTGTGCGAAATATTTTGCACAACCATTTGAACATGGAAAAGCTGTGTGGAAGGTGGGTGCCGCGTTTGCTAACGCTCGACCAAAAACTGCTTCGAAAAATCATTTCTACCGACAATTTGGCGCTGTATAGGCGTAATCCAAACGAATTTTTGCGTCGATTCATAACTGTTGATGAGACATGGGTCCACCACTACACTCCTGAAAATAAAGAACAGTCAAAACAGTGGGTTGGAAAAGGGGAACCAACCCCAAAGAAGGCAAAAACAATTTTATCGCGCAAACAAGGTTATGGCTACTGTTTTTTGGGATGCGAGAGGAATTATATACATTGATTAGCTTGCAAAGGGTAAGACTATCACTGGTCAATACTACGCAGAGTTATTGCAACGTTTGAAGCACGAGGTGCAAATTAAACGACCTCATTTGGCGAAGAAAAAAGTTTTGTTTCATCACGATAACGCACCAGAGCATTCGTCGATTGTTGCCATGTCCAAAATCCACGAATTGAAGTTTGAATTGATGCCGCATCCTCCCTACTCTCCAGACTTAGCCCCCAGCGACTATTACCTGTTTCTTTACCTCAAAAAATGGCTTGGCGGAAAAAGATTTAAGAGCAACGAAGAAGTTATCGAAGCTGTAAATCAGTATTTTGAGGAGCTTGACGAATCTACGTTTAAAACTGGTATAACTAAATTAGAACACCGTTATGAGAAATGTATCAGTGTTGATGGAGATTATGTTGAAAAATAAAGAAAAAAAAAAAAATGTTAAACATCGTTTTTCTCGGTTAGGCCGGAACCTTTTCACCCCACCCTCGTAAAACCTCAACTTTTTAATGTTTAATACACTTTATCAGTTCGGTTTCCTAACCGTATTTAATTTGGCACAATAGTAATTAGAGAAAATATTATCACACGTTTATACTCAGTTTCAGGATTGTTATTTAAGAAATCTAAGGTTGTTTTGCAGTAAATTAAATCCAGTACATATGTTAACGGATTTATGTAAATTAAAGATTACATGTCTAAATTTTGAGCGCCCCAAGCTTTTATTTATAATCACATGTAGGTGACTTGATAACAAAAAATTTTAATACTTTTTAGTGCGTTAAATAGAAGTTTTCTGAAAATATTTTTGTTACATATAAATTATTTTCTACTTTTTAGTCTTTAATTGATTTTACTAGTAGTTTACTAATTTACGAGTAAAGCACGTTAGGCACATGAAATGATCCTAACGAAAAGTTGCAAATTTGATGTATATATAGATTTTTAAAGTTGAATCATGCATTGTCACCTTTTGGATGCATGTTTACAAAATTTCAGAGCTCCAAGTAGTCGGGAAGTAGGTGAAATATCGATTTTCGTTTTGCATCTCACAAAAAGTCAAGTTAAATAAAAGCTCGTAACTGGTAGAAAGAAAACTTTGAAAAATTGCACTCGTTTCCCAGCAAATATTCACGAAAATTGCTCTTTTTCCGGCCACGAGCTAGGTGTAACCCGTTAATGAAACGTTTGTATTCGAACGACACTGGTTTGCATGACAGATGCGGGACGAATGTGCACAACGAGTTCTACGATATTACTGTTTCGTAATTGATTGATTGATTGATTGATTAATGATACGCAATTAATTGATTTTACTAGTAGTAGTAGTATTCATTCGAAGGTATACCCTGTAAGGGTGTGTACATCTATACTCCCTCTCACCTTGTCTTCACCTTTACACTTCTTACAATTTATTTCCATGGCTTTCCGTTTTCGCAACATGTTTTATACACCGGTATTTCCTTCTCTTCGCGCTACCTGCTTCGTCATTTTCTCAAATTCTTTTACGTACGCGCATATCTGTTTGAGGGGCTTTTTCCTCACTAACTCTTCTAATTTTTGCCTTAGTTCTTCCACCTCTTTGTTCTCCAGCACTTCTTCCAGTTTTTCCACTAGTTCCGCTCCGATCCTTTCTTTCACCGCTTTGCGACCACAAATGTGTTCCACGCTCTCTTCCCCCCCCCCCCCCCCC
Source organism: Ophion obscuratus (assembly GCA_964007375.1). NCBI lineage: Eukaryota > Metazoa > Arthropoda > Insecta > Hymenoptera > Ichneumonidae > Ophion > Ophion obscuratus. The sequence goes on along the minus strand of OZ023314.1, from coordinate 26,251,105 downwards.
ACATTCGGCACTTGGTGTCTTTGTACCCCTTGTTGCCTTTTTACCCTACATTCCCACACCTTATCCTTGACCATAACTCCTCTGTTTCCCCACTGAGATCCTTCATTTGCCAATATTTTTCCATTTCTGCGGTTCCTTTTCTGCCCCTGTAATCTTTGCAGTACGTCGATTTGTCGATCCTGCACCAGTTTTCAATTTCTTGTTCCCTTTTGATTTGTATAGCTCCTTTCCACTTTCAGCTCTAATCCTCTCACATTCTCGCTTCTAATTTCTTGCCATATTCCTCCTTCTCGCACTCCCCGCATGGCATTCTCCAATTCCTCCCCCCATTTTGACGGGTTTCCATTAATAATTCCTCTTACTTCTTTTAAACACACCTTCGGCCACCTTCCTTCTTCCATCCTTATTACTTCTACCAGGTAATTTATTTTACTAGTTAGTTGTTACTAGTAGTTTACTAGTTAACGAGGAAAATGGAAGTACATTAGTCCTAGTACATTAGTACTAGTACATTAGTCCTAGTACATTAGGAACTAGTACATTAGGAACATGGAATGCTTGCCAAAATCACAAAAACTGTAATTGGGAATGAACTTAAGACTAATTGCTGCATATAAACTTTTCACATACAAACACCCTCGGCTACGAATTGGGTTGTACGTGTTAGTGAGATTTTATATGGATGATTAGATATCGCTAATTTTACATGAAAAGTTAAAAATTGTATGTATCTATATTTGTTTTTTTTTTTAGATGGATCATGCATTGTCACTTTGCGATGCATGTTTGCAAAATTTCAGTGCCCTAAGGGGTCGGGAAGTGGGTATCGATTTCCGTTATCGATTTTAAGTTAAATATCGATTTTCCGTTTTGCATCTCACAGAAAGTGAAATTAAATAAAAGCTTGTGAAAATAAAACTTACGAGCTTCCACTTTGGCTCTCAGCATGAGCATTTTGGCAGTCAGCGCCTTCAACGAGTCTCTCGTGTCGCGAATCTTCTCCTCCGTAGGCCTGAGGTCGTTTATGGAAATAGCGCCGATGGGAAAATTCGCTATGTTCCTACTCAGCGAATTCACCGCCCGTTCCAATTCCTCCAGAGCTTCCTCCTTCATCATCACCGGTTGGTGAAAGCGTTGCCGAGTCCACTGCTATTACTAGCAGACGCAAAAATCTTTTTCGGACGTCAACAATGATTTGACTAACAAGTATTTCTTTCGACTCGTTCATAAATGGTATTGCTCGTACATTGAAATAGGCAAGATGATCTTCCACTTCGCTAATATACCATCGTTGGAAGGCGACAAACATTCTTTTTTATATTTTTCTTTCCTTACTTTTAATAGTCTACGAAATAGTTTCGTCCAAATTTCGAATGCAGATCCCCAAAGAAGCGTCTTCAAAAACAGTTGAGGAATTTTCGAAGCAAAAATCTGCTAAAACCATTTTGGGGAAGTAGACAAAATTCACTTTCATTGCACTTCAACGATGAAAACTTCAATCTCATAATGTACCAGGTGAGGCAACAACTATCAGCAGTAGGAATATTTTCTCATCTATCAGACTTGGGAGAAATCCTTTCCTACAAATGTTGCAATTTGCAGGGGGTCATCGAGCGGTGGCTACGAGGTTCATCCAAGTAGAGGCCCTTCGGAGCTTTTCAAGCTCAACCCCATTCTTTCAAATGGGACCACTATGTTTTCAGAATTTGATCGAGGAACTGGAAGTAAGTTCACACAATAAATTTTAAAATGATCGATTCAAGATTTTATATAAAAAAATCGATAATCTTTTTAAAAATGTTTTTAGCCTTGAATCGATTTTAAGAAACGGTGCAAAAACTTACTCCTCTGAAAGATGCTTAAGGTATTCTTTTCGCGAACGACCGTATTTTGTGGGGACATAAGGAGGGCCCTTCTGAATTATTGGTAAATTACAGTGGTAGTTATTAAAAATAAGTGACAATAAATTCGTATATCCAACGATAAACTGGAATAAAAAATATCGCGCTAATTTTGTCGATTTCGACACTTCACATTTTATCTGAAAAGTTGCGGCTACGAAAATTCTTCTGCTAGACACATTTTTCTAAGTTTTATCATTAAGGGAGACTTTGTCCTTGAAGATGTCCTGGGAGATGTTAGCGGCTCAACATGAGCAACTAGAAGAAGACGAGGGATGCCTCTATGGACCAGGCATTGCCGATTAGCGGTAATTATAAACATATTTGTGTAAACACATTACAAAACTTTAAACGCGTTTTTCTCGAAAACACGTTTTTTTAAATGGCTGACACTCTCCTGACCGCTGTAATTAACATATCGACTTGAAGTTTGGAGAGCATACTCAGAAAATATGTCTTCACGGAATGACGGATCGTTTTTTCGATAGATACATTTTTGCATTTATTATTTATCTTTTTATGCGAAAAAAAACGCGAAAATTCGATTTTTTTTAATTGCCGCCATTTTCCGAAATTTGTACTAAACGAAAAACCCATCCGTCATTCCATGACCAAAGGGTCACAGATTGATAATATGCTTTGAATTTGTGTTTCAGATCAACAAAGAGGGGGCAGTGATGTCAGCCGTTTACCTCCCGCGATTTGAGGACCTGTTTTCGCGGAGCTGCATCCGCCGCCATTTTGGTTTTTCTTTTTCAAAAAAAAATTTTGTTTACGGTCTGTATATCATGAATAAAAGCAAGAACAAAAACCGCACTCAAAAAGCTTTACTCGTTTCCTTTTAAAAAAATAAAATGTAAACACCTGAAATATGGCACTCCAAGGACAAAGTCTCCCTTAATATTTTCTTTAAAGATTCGGTGATACTCTGTTTTTATTGTCGTTAAAAAATCTTTCTATTTTTTTACACGCGTGACCAATTTATACCAAGCATCTAGAGTTACTTAGTGTATAAATTATTAGATAGAAATGTGGCCAGTGCATCACCTCCATAAGGCGCTGTATAAATGAGACGATTTTTAATAAATGAGAATAACGTAGAAGTAAAATACAGGATGTATCTGGAACTCTTTAACATTTGAAAATAGCGATTAGTGCGTAATTCACGATGTTTTTCAATAGCAGTACCTCTATTATGTTCATGTTTGGCTTTCCAATTGAAAATTTGATTGGTAATAATTGAGTAATGAGCCAACTCAAGTTTTGGAATTTCCGTCTTGAACGTTTATTTAATGCAAATTTGTAACACTAAAACTAGTAAATAAGTAGTAAACAATGCTTTGACGTTTTAAACTAGTAACAGACACGTTCGTATTGATTAGAGATTTGTAATCACAGTACATGCATGCATAGTCGAGGTCAGAAACATCGAAACAGCAAAAAATCAAACAAAACATTACAATGCAGTCACATGAAATTTTCTCCGGCGAGAGAATATCACGTGTTATTAACGCATAACTGAGAAAAAACGAACCTCGAAACTGACGCTGGGGAATAAAATTAATAACCTATACACGTGAAAAATGTATAAGTGAAAACCGTAGAAATGAAACTTTATTACCATCTTTCTGAACGGAATCTGCCGGAGCTAAAGAAATTTGATGTACAAATGATAAAAACGTATAATTGCAAAACGTAAAATGAGGTTTCACTGTAATTGTGAAATATTCAGGTTCGTGAACGGAATACCTTAAAGCGATGACCACCGCTTTGAATGCATGCTTGCAATCTAATTCGCATTGATTATATTGCGTTAATAATAAAGTCAGTCCTTATTGAGGCGGAATATACATTTAGACAGGAAAAAAATAAGCAATATTGAGGGATTTTTGAAACTAAGAAATAATTATTCTACAATTATCAATCTTAAGGTATACTTTGATAGTATATTTAAGTATACAAAACAATTTTTTTTAATTAATTCATCATCCAAATGACATAGCTATGCCAGAGTGTTACAGCAAGGTCGCAGCGGGAGTTGCGAATCGGCATGCAGTCTAGCTTCTCGTAGACTTTGATTTGCAAAAAAGTTCAAACATTTTCTCAGTTCGAGCATGTGTAGTTTTTATGTGACGGTAATTAAAATGAAGAAAATGCAAATTTAAGAAAATGGCACGCATTTACAAAAAAGAATCAACATTTCTCGCAACATTTCTGTAAAATGTGGATGAAAAAAGTAGTTTTTTTCCAATTTTTCAAAAACCATTCTCGTCAAGTTGAAGGTACCAATATTATCGATATTTCTACCAAGTTTCAACTCCGAGAATCCGAGCTGTGAGGCACAGTGTTGCCGGGCTGTAATGTTTGAAGTTTTTCGAATTTTGCTTTGAAACTCTAGGGAAATATTCTACATATATATTTCTACCGTTTAAAGAAAAAAAAAGAAACCGATTTTTTATCGTTGTGAATGTATTTCCTGCCTTTACAAAAAGGCTCTAATTGAGGTTTCAATAGTTTGATACTAAGTCAAATCCAGGTAAGTCATAGGGCTTTGTTTACATTGTGCGCAACTAAGAATCTTATCAACTTGTTTTGGAAGCAATGAGATTGTGATTTCCATAATGTGTGTTCTCTTCACTGAAAAGTACTCTGCAAGAGTTTCCTTCTGTCATTACAGAATTAAATTGTCCGCAAAATGTTTCCTTGTCAAGAGCAGGTTGACATGAGTTTAATTTACGGATAATGTCACAAAAATGCAACACAAGCGTGCATTGAGTGTGGTAGCCATAACTCTGAGCACCTTTGATAGGAGTAAGTGTTTAAACCAGTTTTTTCATCAATTTTAAGCTAGAAACATTAAAAATTCTTTTTGATTAATTTTTTAAACTAAATCTTGATCTACTATCTGGAAATTTTGTGTGAAGTATTTTTATTTTCTTTATAAACGTTAGAAAAAGAAGTGTTTTCATTTAAAAAAATAGAGGTGACCATGATAACTCTGTAACGCCTTCACATGGATGAACCTTGTCGCCACCGCTCAAGGACCCCCACGAACTCTGAAATATTTGTAAGAAAAGTTTTCGCCCAAGTCCAATAGGGTATAAAATATCGATATTTGTCCAATTTATGGTTGGCGTTTTGATTTTAAAAAACATCAGATTTGTAAGTCTACAACTTGACGAAGACACTGGACGACAAAAAGTCGTCGACCTAACCTCACATATCAACTTCTTTCTTTCTTCATCGTTGCACACGTAAAATTGCGAGGAATGTAAAAAGAATAACGTACCTTTATTAAATCGTACAATTAACGAGAATAAAGAATTTTCGTATACCTCTGAGTCCTCGATCGCAGTTTCATGAAATTGTAAAACCGCGGGAAAACAATGACAGAACGGGCACTCGATATGGGAGATTCTGCCGCTGTTCTGTCGGTAATCAAGATCGCCGGTATGCCGACGTCTGTCAGACGCCGTATCGCGTGTCGGTTCAGCCGACTATGCGCTTGTGTCTACAATGGCGACGTTGTTACCTAAAAGTTTCATCGACGAAATACCGTTGTAAAAACATTTCCGACATTGGCACTCGTGCGTGCCATTTTTTCTTTCAACAATTCGCACACCCATGAAACTATCGGACTTTTAGCTGGTGTACAGAGTCACGCATTGGAGTATCTTCATCAATCATCGTTTCCCTCCCTTTTGCCCTTTCCCCCCTTTCCGCGAGTTATCGAATTCGCGATCCCCAAAAGTCTTGGCGCCTCTCGCGGCCCAAGGCAGAAGCTTCACTAATATAGTGAACTTTTTCAAAATACATTGATAATGGCCAAAACTTTAAAAACCAAAAATTACCGGGAGATTCTGCTGTGTTCCAGGGTGCAAGGCGGATAATAAAAGTGAATTGTTCCATAAGCCACCTAAAGATAAAGTCGCTTAAATATAGCTGTTGGGTCTGAAAATGACTCTAGGCCATCAAGGCAAGTTTCTAGTCACACGATTTTTTCTTTCCAAGTTTGTATCTTTATAAATAATAAATCGAGCAATATTAAGAATTACTTCTGTTGTATACAATGTATAAATATAGTTTCGGACGCCCTTTGTAAAAAGTATGCTTTGAAAAATAGCACTGGAGTCATCACTGAAATCACTGGAAACCTGCGAGTGACTCTCATAACCTTAAAAAGTTAAATCCAGAGCTGACAGAGCTAAAAAAAAGAGCGACGAATGAATTATTCACTACAGTAGCACTTTAGAATCCACCATGGAAGTAAATACAATAGCCAACCCGCAGGAATTCAAGAACGAACTAATTGTTTACGTTTGAGGCTATTCTTTGAGCGGCCATATTGAAATATCGCTGCGCCACCTCCAGGCCGTGAAAATCGCGAATTCTATATTTTTCCTCTTGTATCAATCGATTCGCGACTATACCTGCGACTAACATCACAAAGTCCCCGTAATGTTTGACATATGACAAGGAAGAAGAGGAAAAAAAAGTGTAACTACATAAGCGCGCGGTAAATCGCGATTCTTCGTTGGAATCAACCGAAATTGTTCAAGTGTATTGTTCGCGGTGTGTGCGTCCACAGTTGCCGCTAATACGATTAATCGACGGTGCGTGCCTGTGCATGTGTTGGCTCAGCTAATCGAATTATCAGGTCGTGCGACGAAGAGTGGATTGTTTTTTTTTTTCTCATTCCCCCGAGTGCAACGAATTCTTCGAATAAGCGCGTCAAATGTTTTTTTCGGTCTCGTTTCGGAATTTTTTTTTACTACGTCCACAGCGCGTATAATGCGAGTGAACGATCGGGCGAATAATTGACGGTGGGAAAAGATGAGACCGTAGTAATGCGTTTAAAGGGAAAGAACAACACAAAATCTTTCCACGGCGTCTACAGGGTGCTGTCCCGTATATGTCGTGAGTATTAAGCATTACAAGCTCTTCGTCGATATTATTTATAACAATTTGCCGCATCGAGATGAACGAGCTCTTTTTGGTTAGAAGTGGCAAGTTCACCTCAACGATCCATCAATGGATGATATCGAAGTTTGCATCGTTGGAATGCAACCAAAGTTTCGTAGCCCAATTTTTTCCAGCACATTTAGCCATTCACAGTCACTCAAACGTTTATCAGGAGATCTCAAAATCCTTTAGAGATCTCAAAATCCTTTCTCATATGTGAGAAAGGATTTTGGATGATAATGAAAATGAGGGAAAAAAAAAGAATGTTCGTTCCATTCCAACGATGCAAACTTCAACATCGTCATCAACGGACGGTTTTCGATTGTCGATTCATGGAGAGAATTTGAATCCGTCACTTTTAAGGAGTTACGTGGGTTTCGAAGACAATTTTTTTTTCTCTGTTTGAAAAAATATAATTGAATTATTTTATTCAAAATGTTAAGCACATAAAAGAGCAACATTTCGACAATAGTTGAAAAAAAATTGGGACATTCAGCCGGTGGGACCTCCAAAAAAAGTGTCTTTGTGGTGGTCAGGATAACTTATGATAGCTTTATCTGAAATTAAAAAACTAATTTTTTCTGTTAGTAGATAAGTATGGCTCGTGGTTGAATGAAGGATTTAAAAAAAAATTGAAATTTGAATTTTTGGCAGAGTTGTATGTAAAATAGTTCAATTTTTGGTACAATTTACACTATGTATAATTTACACCTTGTAAAATTGTAATCGAAAAAAGAAAAACCTTTCAATCACTAGTCAATGCTATTTTGAAGACGTGTGTAAAATTTCAATAAGATCGGTGCATTCGTTTTTGAGAAATCGTGTCTACTGACTTCAAAAATAATGTTTTGAGACAAATGCTATATAACTGCGTCGCTCCCGGCTGGTCTTTCCTAGACTTTTACTACGATTGACTTAAAACTTTGGGAGAATATTGTAGACATATTGTACTATTAGATATTAAAATTAAAAAAATGGATTTTTTGACATTTTCAAACCCATGTACGCCCTTCAGAAATTCCTTTCACGGACCCGAATATTTAACAAGTACCTGAATTTCGTCTATAATCAAGTAAATGTATATCTCATACTTGCAAAATTTCAAGCCAGTTACCGAAGTTTAGACAAAAAGTTACAGCTCTAAAAATCGTCTCATTTATACAGGGCTTTATGCAGATGACACACTAGCCACATCCCTATCTAATAATTTAATCGTTTGTTTAGAGGGAAATTTCTAGCAATGTTAAAAAAAATTATTTGTTTTTTCCTAAGGTACACGCTTTTTGCGTTTGTTACCTATTTGTCCCCCCATTGTAACTGTTTCTTTCCTCTATTGTTCACTCCTTTTTTCTTCACCTTTCTCCCTGTTCCCCTCCTGCTTGCGGCCGCAGCCGACTTCCCCCTCTGTATTATATTCATCATGACATTTCGGTCATGGGTATAGGGAAACTGCGGAAAACCTATACCAATACAGCCGATCATCAAGTTCGCCCTTCAGTCGTGGAACTAGTCTTATTTTGCAGAGAAATGCAGAAGAAAAACATTTCACGACAAAATGTACATGACTCAGATTTGAACCCGAGACCTCCCGGTGTGCTGGTTAAGTGGCGAGCATGCTAACCACTAGACCATTGCACCGCTTAAATTCTAGCAATATATTAAATGTTTAATTAAAAACATCATTCTAGCAATATATTAATTGCTTAAGAAAAAGCGTAATTCGAGTAAGATATTAAAAACATACTTAAAAGCATAATTCTAGCTATATAATAATTTCTTACTTAAAAACTCCTATAGAAACTGTAGTAGGCCAGGTGGAAAACATGTTGTATAGGGTAGTCTAGATTAGCCAATGGGTCAGTCTTTGTATTTTCGTATAGTTGGCATAAATAAAACTGAATTAAAAAAAAAAGGTACATAATCTTTTAGATTTTGTGTATGGATAATTCATACAGGAAAGAAAGTTTTGGAAAATTTTACAATCATTCACTACATAATGGTAATGTATTTAATTGTAACGTCCTGAAATTTAGATCATTTTCACGTTGGGCTCTTGCTTACATCCTTACCAAGCTACATGGCACCGCCGGAAACAATTGGACAGCTCCCAAAATTGCGGGATTTGAGGTGCTACATATTCATCCTCGTGAGCTTCGCTCTAATTTTATTACGTTAAATATTAACTTCATCAAATAAAATATCGATTCAATTAAATATTACCTTCATCAAGTAAAATAATAATTAAGTTAAATATAAATTTTCTTAGCTTAAATATTAATAAATACAGGTAAAAGATAATATAGCATTGCAGTTATCATCGTTGAAATCCAATGAGAGTTCGTCTTTTTCCTATTTCTTCAATATTTTTATTTCTTCTGTAACGCAAACTTCTTTGTTGTACATTCAGGTCGTGGATCTTTAACAGAAGAACAAAAAATCATTTGAGGTATTTTCGTATCCCAAATCAGCGGGAAACATACAAAAATTTAAGAAAATCAACGTTTGCTTCGTTTCAACGATCCGAGCTTCAACATCGTGCAATTATTTAAAAAATCCACACTTTGTACAGGTTAGGCTACTGTGATGACCCAAAAATCAGGGTTTTTTAAACAAAATTAATTTCAAAGGAATAAGTGAGATGATCAATAAATCCTTCGTACATATATTTGTTTGTACATCAAACAAAGTTATGTATCAAATTTCATTAAAAATATCAACAATGCAAGAAGTTATAAACAATCTCGCGAAGGACCTTTGAACGTTAGAGGCTCAACGTTGTACATGATTTTGGCGATCCGGTTGGTCTGAAAAAAACGAGTTATTTCTTTAAATAGATAATATTGGCCGATACTTGGACGAGCTTTTTTGTTATCGTGTTTCGATCATCAAAAAAAATGCAATTTATTCGATTTCTCGAGGAAAAATGACAATGTTAATGAGTAATGAAAAAAAATGTTAAGAAGAAAAACGTTGGTCACGACTAAAATACTATTACACTGAATAAGTGTACCGAATTTCAAATCAATCCGTACATTAGAAGTCGAGAAATCGTGTACACCGTTTTGAAGAACATACTTTCGGGAAAAGCTCGTTTAAAGTTTTATTCTTGCACCACATGTTGGACTTTCCTCTTCGATTTTAGCTGCCTCAAGCAACGAACGATTTTTTCAAATACTCACAGTAGTCTTACCCCTTAACTGGAAATTTGAGGTCCGAAGTGCCTAACATGCAGCTTCCGACTGATCCCCCTTTAATTCTAGGATGTCGGAGGGAATTTCCACATTCGGCCACCATTAATGCTGTTGAAGTTTGCATCGTTGGAATGCAACGAAAGTTAATTTTTCTTCTATTGCACACGTTTTTTTTTCGCCTATTTAGGATACGAAAGTCACTCAAATTGGTTTTTCTTATGCTCTTAAGAGATCCACTACCTTAATCTATGAAAAAATTATAGTTTGTGATAAAAATGAAGGGTAATTATATAGTTTAGTGACTTTTCCTGAAAATGGCCTCCGATTGTTTTTTTTTCGCGATTTATCGCTTTTTTGTGGTGTAAATAATGATCCTATGTTGGGGAGAAACGGTTTTTTAGTTTCCAGATTTTCTTCCGAAAAAAAAATACATTTGAAAAAATTGTAAAAATTTGCGAATTTCAAGGCTTTTACTTTTTTTTCAAGCAATTATTCGTTACACTCGTACATCATTGGACATATTTTCCACGTTCGATGATGCAATAATTGAAAAAAATTCGTGAAATCGTTCGCGGAAATCGGGGAAGATTTAAATATCTAAATGTCCTAAATATGGAACCATCCTTTTCCTAAATATGGAAATATTCAGGAAAAGTCACTAAACTATAGGGTATTATAGTCAAATAAAGGGTAAATATTTACATTCGGGGCTATTCTGCAGTATGAAAATATGTTTTTTATGTTAGGAGAGGGGTACATTATTAAGAAAAAAAATATTTTCGGAAAATATTCGATTTTTGAAATACGTTTGTTTGGGTTTGTTTGGTGACATCAAGTGGGTCAAGTGACGAACACACGTCATTTGAACCACTTGATGTCACCAAACCCGTTTCCTCCATATCCGAAAGTGTCTTCCCCCGACTTAAATATCATAAACAAAGTGCCCTGAAATGCATCGACTCGGTACAAAATTTCTAAACCCCTTTTCTAGCTGGAGCCGCACTTGTAAATATTTACCAAATGAAGAAAAAAAAAATAAAAAAGAATCTCCGTAGCATTTCAACGGGGCAAGCTACCGTTACCATTATCCATGCTTGTATCAGCCCTCCCCTCTTGATTGTGAATTCACGAATTAATTTTCCATCGCAATCGCAAACAAATTTTCAATAGCGCGCTGCAGGATGTAACATAAGCGTGGAACTGCGCAGTATTTTTGTAGGTCGCCTAGAATGAGCAGATATTAATATTCCAGGAGCCGTGGATAAAGGCCAACTCGATGGTTTCATGGCTGATGGCTCGGTGGCACCACTGAAGAGTGGTCACGATACTCAAACGATGGGTTTTGCGACTCAACAGATGCGCGAGGCGTCCGACGTATCCAGTACGGTTTACGCGGTCGGCCATTACGCTCCTAAAGTTCTGCGAAATTTAAACGCTCAACGTCTGAAGAATCAGTTCAGCGACGTCGGCATCGTAGCCGGCGACAGTATAATAAGGGCTCACAGATCGGTACTGGCCGCCAGTAGTGCTTACTTCAACGCCATGTTTACCGGTGGCCTCGTCGAGGAGCAACAAGAGCTCGTGCAAATTCATTCCGTCTCGCCGAATATACTCTCCATTCTCGTCGATTTTATTTACACGGGCAATGTCGACATTACCCAGGACAATGTACAAGAGTTGTTCGCCGCTGCCGATATGCTTGAACTGGACGAAGTCGTCTCGGGATGTATAGATTATCTTCGACAGCAATTACACTATTCCAATGCACTTGGAATTTACAGGTGCGCAATCAACGATTTTAAGTAGTTAATAGTTCTCTATTTCCAAATATACCCTTGCGGCTTTTCACACAGTTCTCCCCTCGGTACACTTATACCCTTTGACACATTTACTTCTTTTTTGTTAACATTTGTCTTTCGTTCTTTTTCCCTTCGTGCTTCCTTTCTTACCATGCACTTGAAGGCTCTCGCATACTCGCACAACTCTTAGATCGTCTTCCCTTTCATTTCTTAATTAATTTTTCGCTTTAGTGCCTCTCCCTCGTAGTCTCTTCGCCCCTTCTCCAAACAATCTACCACATTTTTTCTTTTCCCGCACTCAAGAATGTCTTCCAAACTTTCTTCTTCCTTCCTACAATACCGGCATAGGGTATCGGCATATCCCTTTTTACCTCCTTTTCCTATATTTCCCCATCTTAACCTATGGTTAAGATGGGGAAATGTTTCTTTAGATGTTTCGTTAGATCCATGTTTCTTTAGATCTTCCTCCTATTCCCTGCTCTTCCCAGTGTTCTTCCATTTCTACTTGTTGTTTTCAATTTTTCGTACTCTACGACTGAGAAAACAGTTTATTTATAGCAAAGAAATACATTTAGGTGGCATTTTTATTCAAATATTCATTAACTGTTACAAAATTGTTTAGTCGTTAAGAGATATTCGTGTCCCTTTGACAAAAAATGTGTAGCCATAGTATCTTTGAAAATAATTATTTATTTGATGACTTTTACTTCTCTTAACTCGGAAGATGTTTACGGTAATCGAATAACGGGTTGAAATTGTGATAATACAGTTCAAAGGAGTAGAAATTTGTTCACAATTAATATATTTAGATTTGGGGCCGTTAACGTATAGTTGCCACGACTATCCTGTCCTCAATGCAAATGAACGTGTCACAACAATTAACTGATCTTCATTCAAAAAGACTATCTCGGACGCATTTGAGCCAAGAGTCACACAGTTGACGCGACAACTTCTCTATTTAACGCACATGAGGATGTATTAACTATTAATGAACGTGTATTAAAGATGTTGGCCCAGTAGTTCTTTGAGCTAACGGTCGTACACTTGTTACAAAATTAATATTTGGTAATAATTTAAAAATCTTCAGTTGAATCAAAGATAGTGCTGTTAATAGTTAGCAAATAACTGTTAAAAAATCAACGACTCGTTTCAAATAATGATTTGTTAATGGTTAACCAAACTGTACTTGAGATAAGTAGCGTACATTGGACAAGACCGTTTACTTTGTACGCTCCCATGGCCCTTTGTCGAAAAAGCTCTTTCGTGTGCAAACGCGACGTAGATACGGTCGAGGTACACTGGAGACTATGCGTGACCGCATGTCCTCTTACCTAGAGGATGTCATTTTGTGACCGTGAAAACGTGAATTTATTCTCTGCGCCAATGGCAGCAATTAAGGGGAGGTACCTGAGTAAACGGCGAGAAAAACAGGTGAACTTCGGGAATTTTTATCTCAAAAACTACTATTTCGATTGGATCCGGGTTTTTTTTATTGGAAGATATGTACATTGAGATATGTTCAGGAATTTTTTAAAATAAATTTGTTGGCTGATAGCGATTCAAACGCGATTATCTCGAATCATAGTTTTCAAAGTCGGTGCCAGATGTATCTCGAAAACGTCTTGTCCGATTTTGTCCAAATTTGGATACAATAGTCTTCGATAATTTTTCTCGGTCGCCACGTAGGATTTTTTTGAAAATTTCATTTTTGACGGAATTGCAACCGTTTAAATTTAACATTCGTTTTTCGTTCGCAATTCCCGACGATATTGGATTGCATACACATTGCATAATAAAGCAATGGTTCAATCAAATGAAAAACTCCTACGTGGCGAACGAGAAAAACTATCGAAGAATATTGTATCCCAATTTGGACAAAATCGGACAAGCCGTTTTCGAGATACATCTGGCACCGACTTTGAAAACTATGTTTCGAGATAATCGCGTTTGAATCGCTTCCAGTCAATGAATTTATTTTAAAAAATTGCTAAACATACCTCAATGTACATATTTTCCAATTTTAAAAACCCGGATCCAATCGAAACATTAGTTTTTGAGATAAAAATTCTCGAAGTTTACCTGTTTTTTTCGCCGTTTACTCAGATAGCTCCCCTTAACGATTTGCTTGTTTTGTGGATCCTGCTAAATCTTTAGGAAACTTTCGAAAGTATATATAGAGAATATTAAATTATGCATTAGAGCAGGGATGGCCAAGACGTCGATCACGGGACCGGTTGACCGCCTCTTTGCTATGAGAGCTGTTCCTTCCTGTACTTGTTAACGGACTTTGCTACTTGTAGAGGACAATTCGTTGTCCAATGATTTGTCTTCTACAAGCAGACAGGAACAACTCTACTTTTCTATGATTTCCGCTTCTCCAAACATTTATTTAGTAACTAGATACACGAATCTTGATTTGTGCGAACATAAAATATCGTTCGCTTAACTATCCTTTAAATCTGAGACAATTTTTCCACTGATCTCATTGAATAAACGCCTCAGTTATACAAAACAAGTTTTGAGAGCATATTAATACGAAGCATTGGGTTAGACCAACTGTATATCTATTGGATGTTAAGAACGGGTATGTTCCATCAAAGTACCCATTTCTCAACTATTGCCAAATCTTCATTTGTGACAATTCAAAGGCTCAAATGAATAATTCATTATCTGTAAGGAGATATTTATTTCGCCATATTCAACTTTACCATTTGTCGATAGTACACAAATCCTGGTACATAGAAATATATTGTTTTCTCAGTGTAGAGACCTAATTCCGAAATTTCGGAACTGGTTTCGTAACTGGCAACTATATAACAGGTTTTTGGTTTCTAGGAAACGAAAGGAGGTTTGTATCACAAATTAAATGCGTATTTTAATCATCTATAAGTAAACATGTTTTATTATACTTCACCCATAATATTCGAATTGGACATTTTAAGCAGTAAAATCAACACCCTAAAACGAAACTTCAAATATAAAAAAAAAAACATACGATAATTATAAATCCACTCACGCTCTAGTCTTCAAATTTTCATTATGGATTGAGATAAATTTAGCCGAATGAAGAACAGCGCATCATTAATATTTGGTTTTTAGTGTGCAAAGCTATGGAAATGAAATGATTCTATTGATTGGTTCCATTCGCATCCATAGCTTACATCTCTAGTGGAAAGCCAGTCTTAGATTGGGCGCGTTCAGAGAACTAAATAATCAAAATATCACTCAATGCGTAAAATTTATGAATATTGGAATAGCGATATTATTCGTCTCAAGTCCGGAATTGAAATATCGGAAAAATTGATCCGAAATTTCCGAATGCGCGCCCTAGTTCCAACTATGCAAATTTCAACATCGTGTAACCCGCTAACTTTAATTGTTCCTAAATCGTAAAATAATCGCTTTATAAATGGTGCTTTAATAGTGCTTCTGCCTGTTTGCACAGATTTGCGGAAGCACACAACAGACTAGATCTACTGGAGACTGCCCTACACTTTATCGAAGTCAATTTTCCTCAAGTTTCGCAGGAGGAAGAGTTCCTTGATCTGCCAAAGGATTACCTCGTTCATTTTCTCAGTAGCGAGTACATACACGTCGACACTGAATTTCAGGTAATCAATGTGAGATTTTACAAGCTCGACAATTGTCCTCGATAAACGATCGTCACTTTGTTGTTCGGTGAAAATTCGTACCGTTGGTTGAATGTAAAACATAATTGCGTAAGTACGGTTGTTGCTTAAAAATATTGGGGTAAATAGATATCGCTGAAAATTTAACTAATCGTTATGCCATATTTTTTGGATATACTGGGAAAAAGGAGAACGGACGTCTCCGTACTCGTTTGATAAATATTAAATTTTTAAGATTACATCAATCTCCACTTGATCGCATTGGTTGTACGGGGCAACGTCGTTACCATTTCAGTTTCTCACGTACACTTTCCGCATTTATGAAGAAAGTTACCCAACAAACGAATATTGTGTGCAGGATAGTGTACAGAACAATATTACCGAAAAAAATAGGCAGGTTACCGATCTAATTAAGGGGTTAGGCACAGTAAAGGGTATAAAATCATGTGCGAATTTAACAACTTTTTTTCGTATGAAAAAGTGATTTACTCATGAAATTATTTACGCATCTTTTTAGTATGAATATCAAGCTGTTAGAATATATATATATATTTTTTTTTCGATGTACAAAATGGCCGACTACTAATATTTTGTTATCTTTTATTAGGCGCTCCGCTGCTTGACATTTAGCATCCACAATTTTTTACCTAGAACAAAAAACAAAAATTCTCGTCAATCTACATTAGAATACCTAGAGAAGTACGTCCGGACTTAAAAAAATATTGTTTTATTCAAAAATTGTAGGTATTTGAACTTAAGGGGAGGGTAGGGGTTTCAGCGTGAAAAAAAAAACACTTTTTTGCGAATTTTTTTCATCTATATGGATAGAGTAAATTTATTGAAACCTTTTGTACATTGATAAGTGTCATTTCAAGAACATTCCGTGAAATTTGTACGCGAAAATATCCACAAACAAGCCGGTGACAAAGCTTTTCCAAGAACGCCTTTGGAAAAACACGATTTGCGGTGTTCACTGTATCTCAGCTAGAAATGATCTGAAATCAAGTTCCATTAAGGGCTGGGTAAAGTATTTAATTTTTTTTTCATTTTTGTTTAATTTTTTAAATGAATGCATAATATATCAAGAATATTGTGTTAAAATTTCAAGTCGATCGGAGTAAAATTGACGAAGTTATGAGTATTTGAGCGTCTATTGCTCCATGCCGTTCTCTTCTCTTCTGCGTTTTTCAAACCGTTTTTCTGAGACTTGTCATATTTGAAGTCCGTGTGCACGATAACTCAAAATCTACTGGACCAATCACTTTGAAATTTTGCACAGTACTTCACATAATTCACCAGGTATTGTCGAGAGCTTTTTTGTTTTTTTTTTATAATTACTAATTTTTCAACAACAAATTAGCCCATTTTTTTTAGCGAAAATCGGGTTTTGGGCTCCCAAGTGCTACGAAAAATCGAAAAATCAAAAAAAAAATCCTCCCGTCATTACCTCGAGAAACATCTCCTTTAACAAATGTATTTTGATTTTTTTGTTTCAAATGATTCGGTTGCGAGTTATGGTGCACACCGCAAACCAACTTTTTTTCGAGGTGCCTCCGGGGTTTAATTTTCTCTCGCTCAATTTTGAATATTTTGCAATGCAAATTTAGGAGAATGTTGTTCAAATGTTACTTTATTATATGTACATTTTTCAATAAACGAACACTATTCGTTACGCCAAAAAAAAATCTTAAAAACATGCCTTTTTTCGCCGAATTAACTTTACCCCGCCGTTAAAATTTAGTCAAAGTATCATCAAATCGTCCCTCCGACGGTCTTTGATAATCTTTTTTTCATTTCTAAATTTTTGGTGGTTATTTAAAGTGAAGAGTGCTATTTTACACGAAAAATTCCGCCATTTTGGGGGTGGAAAAACCCCTCAATGTAAACAAAAATCTCAAACTAACCGTTGGGGGAGGTGTTTTGTATGTAGAAAGTGTGTACCAAGGTTGAAATAAATCGGTCATGTAGTTTTCAAATGGCAGTGAACACGGACTTTGAAAAAGTGGTTTCGAGAAAAACGCGGCACCGGCTTGTTTGTGGATATTTTCGCGTACGAATTTCACGGAATGTTCTTGAAATGACACTTAACAATGTACAAAAGGTTTCAATAAATTTACTCTATCCATATAGATGACAAAAAATTCGAAAAAAAAGTGTTTTTTTTCACGCTGAAACCCCTATCCTCCCCTTAAGAAATGAATTTTCAGTGAAAAATTTCGTTATAACTGCTCATAAGCTGCTTATAAAATGAAAAGTTTTCGATTAATCAGAAATTCCGTACATTTTTCTCTGCGAAATGCAATTTGAAACATAACTTTCAAATTTGAAGTAAATCGAGTGAACATTGTTGAAGTTATTTGTCACGCCAATTGGAAAAAAGCTGTTTCGAGAAGTTTCGAGTAGTCGGCCATTTTGTACATCGAAAAAGAAAAAATATATATATTTTCTAACAGCTTGATATTCATACTAAATAGATGTGTAATTAATTTTACGAGCGAATCACTTTTTCGTAGAAAAAAACAATTGTTAAGTTCGCCCATGATTTCATACCCGTTACTGTGGCCTAAGGCCTTAATGAAAACGTATGAAAAATATGCGACCAGTTTGAGGAAGAGTGAGGCTCGTTGAGGAGTATGTATTAAAATGTGGCAACGTCGGAACTATGGGAATAGCAGAATAAATCGAAAACAGCGCGCTAATTTCAAATACGTTAAAGTCAAATGCGACTAAGGGGAACTTATTCATTTATTAATGATGTATCCCCTTTTTTCTAGCTTCGGTGAGCATAGCACGATGCTTGTGGGCACGAGCATTGACAAATCGTCTTTTCCATCGGAAACTTTACGGCGCTCTAATCTTCTTTTCTGAATCACTTGTTGCCTACTTTTGCCCTGACATAACCTCTGAAAACGCCGACCGGCACGAAACGCGCTTAACACAGTTGCGACCTGTGAAAGTCACTGCAGTCAACTTAACAGCCTCGAATTACGACAGACCCGTGCGACGTTGCCCAAGCTCGTGTCTATTTCAATAGGATTTTCAAACATCAACATTCAATTTTCTAATAACCCGAACTCCTTCAAATTACCATATATGTAAATAATAATTACGGTTATCTACCGTACGTTTAAAAGTTTTCGCGATATTCAGTCGTGCACGTCATTAATATTTTGCTACGATAAGTTGGCACTGGTGACATCGCACCAATGTATTAGCATAGGAACGTCGTTTCTCCCCCCCCCCACCCTTAAAAAAATGATTTAGCAACAACCTTAAAGTAGGAATCTTATCGAGTTGTTTTTCCGCAACGACGAGAATAATTGAGCTCTCGATCTTGTGTATTTTTAGGTCTTCCAAGCAGCGTACAACTGGATAGTCCACGACATTCCGGCTCGACGTTGCTACGTATTCGAGATACTCGGCCACATAAGACTGCGTCTGTGCTCTCTGGCTCGCCTCGACAGCGTCATCCTCGAGTGCAAGGACGCGAGTCTGATCGTTGCATTGCGCTCCATACAGAAAGATTTGATCTCGAACAAGGGCTGCCTCGTGCCTTTACGAGCCGAGCCGCGTCTCTGCGCGAAGAAAAACATCCTCGTGATCGGTGGCTCGAAACGCGAACACACGGCCGACAGTTGGGCGAGAGACGCCGAGAGTACTTACGAGACTATCCAGAAATACGACACGTTCACTGGGTAAGAGAAAAACTAAAACGGAACGTCTGAAAGAACAGAAAAGAGAGTCCGATCAATTGCTAGTGTAAAAAAGTCGTCAGAGTTTGGGAATTCATATGTTTTTTTCTTAAGGCGGAATATACAGGACATACATAATACATAAGACACGAAAAAATAAGCAATATTGAGGGATTTTTTAAACTAAGAAATAATTATTCTACAATTATCAAACTTTAGATGTACTTTAATAGTATACTAGGTGCGCAATTAAGTTCCCGGGTTTCACACATAGATGGCGCTAGCGACACATGTAGTCGGCATACAGGTCTGAAATTGGGTGTCTTTATAGCTGGGACATCTGTTAAGAATACCCAGTCGTAATATAAACAAATATCGCAACACACTGACCTTTTTTCTAACCTCGAAAATCTCAAGGTTTGTGCCAAATAAACAGCATTTGCGGAAAGCATTGCTTTTCTGCTTCAACCTAAAAAAAAATAGCAGCTGAAGCACGTCGGTTACTTGAGGAGGCGTACGGCGAACATATACCTTCAAAAACAACGTGTAAAGATTGGTTCAAGCGGTTCAGAAGTGGCGATTTTGAGACTGGGGACAAGGAGCGCTCGGGAAGACCGCAAACATTTGCGGACGTCGATCTGCAAGCGTTATTGGATGAAGATGACACTCAAACAGAAGATCAACTTGCCGAGGCATTAAATGTGACTCGGCAATGTATTTCGAAACGTTTGCACGCCATGGGAAAAATTCATAAGGCAGGAAAGTGGGAGCCTCATGAGTTGACTTAGAGACAAATTGAAAATCGAAGAGCCACTTACGAAATTTTGCTTTTACGGCAGAGCAGAAAGAATTTCCTGCGTCGAATTGTTACTGGCGATGAAAAATGGATATATTTCGAGAATCCCAAACGCAGAAAATCGTGGCTTTCACTTGGCGAAGCGTCAACATCGACGGCATGGCCAAATCGCTTCGGAAAAAAGACAATGCTCTGCGTTTAGTGGGACCAGAAAGGAATCGTGTACTATGAGCTGCTGAAACCGGGCGAAACTGTCAATGGGCATCGCTACCGACAGCAACAAATGAATTTGATCCACGCATTGCTCGAAAAACGGCCAGAATGGGACACGAGACACGAACGTGTGATATTGCAGCACGACAACGCTGCGTGCCATCGCAGTTCCATCGTCCAGGACACCGTAAAAACACTGAAATGGGATCTGCTACCGCACCCGCCGTATTCGCCAGACCTGGCCCCTACAGACTATGACTTGTTCCGGTCGATGGCGCATGGCTTGGGTGGGCTACAGTTGGCCAATTACGATGCAGTTCAAAATTGGTTGGGCGAATGGTTTAAGTCCAAAGACGCGTCTTTTTATCGTCGCGGTATTTATGTATTGCCAGAGAGATGGCAAAAATGTGTAAATAGCGAGGGACAATACTTCGAATGAACCATTTTTTGTATTTGTCTTGAAACTTTCGATTTTTTATTGGTCAAAAAAACCTGGAAACTTAGTTGTGCATCTAGTATTTAAGTATACAAAACAATTTTTTATTTATTAATTCATCATCTAAAGGACGTAGCTGTAGCAGAGTGTTACAGCAAGGTTGCCGCAGGAGTTGCGAATTGGCATGCAGTCTAGCGTCCCGTAGAATTTGATTTGCAAATAAGTTCAAACATTTTTTCAGTTAGAACATGTATAATTTCTATGTGACGGTAATCAAAATGAAGAAAATGGAAATTTAAGAAAATGGCACGTATTTACAAAAAAAAATCAACATTTCACGCAACATTTCTGTAAAATGTGGATTAAAAAAGCGTTTTTTTCTTCAATTTTTCAAAAACAATTCTCGTCCAGTAGAAGTTACCAATATTATCAATATTTCTACTAAGTTTCAACTCAATCGGCTTAATAGTTTTTGAGTAATCGTGCACGCCAATTTCGATAATGCAGTTTTGAGAAAAACGCGTTTGAAGTTCATGCCCGCTCCGAATCCGAGCGGTGAGGCACAGCGTTGACGGGCGTAACGTTTGAAGTTTTTCGAATTTTACTTTGAAACTTTGGAAAAATATTCTGCATATACAGTTCTATCGTTTAAAGAAAAAAAAAGGAATGGACTTTTGATCGTTGTAAATGTATATCCCGCCTTAAGGGGTTAGGCTACTGCGTCGACCCGAAAATCAGGGTTATTTAAAAATATTAATTTTGAAAGAATACGTAACATGGTTGGAAAATCGTTTGGACATTTATTTGTATGTACATTAACAAAGTTGTGTTCCAAATTTCATTGAAAATTATCAATAATTAAAGAAGGTATGAACAATCCCGTGGAGCACCTTTCAACGTGAGGGGCTCAATGGTGCACTTGATTTTGGCCATACGATTGATCTGAAACGAAAAAAACGAGTTTTTTTTCTTGAAATAGTTAATATTGGCTAAAACTTGACCGAGCTTTTTTCGTCATATTTCAATCGACAACAACAAAAATTGATTTTTTTCTAGGAAAAATGACATTGCTGACGACTAATGAAAAAAAATGTTAAAAAGAAAAACGTCGGTCAACACTAAACTACTATTACACTGAATAAGTGTACCAAAGTGCACCAAATTTCAAGTCAATCCATTTAGTAGATGTCGATAAATCGTGTACACCGTTTTGAAAAACAAGGTATCTAAAAATAACCTGACATTTTAATTTATTGATAAAACGTATTATTTATTTGAAAAGTGCGAATATTCTTGTGTTAATATGAAGTACAAACACGGAGGTTAGGTGTGGAACACAATATCCGATAAATGGCTTCCTCGTCCCGGTTTTTTCACTCTTTTGACGAAATTTTTGAATTTTTGCATTTTTGAACTCAAACGTTCACTCTTTTGACGAAATTTTCAACAACATTTTGGCAACATTGCGGACTAATTTCATTAATGATGCGTCCAATTGCTTCCCTGATCTCCGGAATGGTCTGTGCATCATTGGCATACACTTTTCCTTTCAGAACACCCCAAAGAAAGAAGTCCAATGGCGTCAAATCGCATGATCTCGGTGGCTAATTCACATCGCCGTGGCGTGAGATAACGCGAACATGAAACTTCGTCGACAATAACTATGCAGTAACAATGCAGCAAATAACAATTCCTATGCGTTGCTCGATCGTGCAATGCTCCATGACTATACCTCAATACTTCCTGATGCCAGTTGTCAAAGACTGGTACCTTATGTTCGCCACGAAAAAAATGGCGCGCAATTTATGTTGTCAGGTCATTTTGAGACACCTTTAAGGTAATCCTATCGCTTCACACTAGTCACGCCACTGATCATACTTGAGACTTTTACAATTTATATTTTTAATATATGCAACAAAAAGAATTTGTAGTAACTAAAATATTCCATGTGTAAACTGTTTAACGAATGTTAACATTTAATTAGAAAAATGAAAAAATAGTTATTCCAACGATTCGCGCAGTGTTTCTAGGTTTGATATTTGGCAACATTGATTCCATCTCCGTCTCTTTTTACTCAACCAGGCGAGTTTAACCTCCATGCTTTTCAACGTCGATCTGTCAAAAAAATGGCAGGTGCGGGAAATATAAAGCATTGTATTCGGGCCACGACTAAAAAAAGCGTGGAAAATTTGTGTTGGCGAAATATGTCGGTTAAAAATGAAATATGTGTGGAAATTCGAATGAGTGATATGAGGTTAAGACTACAGTCAGCTGTTGCCTTGCTGTCACGTCTCTTTATCGTAGCAAGTGGTAATAAATCCAATACCGGAAGTTCAAATTAAACTTGACATTACATAAAAATTAGGTCAATAAGCGTAATTTTTTCTGAGAGCACTGGATTACTACAAGTGTTAAGTATGTAAATCTGATTATTTTTAAGAATCTAATGGATTCCCACTATTAAGTACACTTTTGTAGCGACCGGAAATTGGGTTTTTGTATCTCGTCTCGGAATTCCTTGACAAAAATACGCAATTTTAATATTTTATCTCTGTAATTAGGTCGATAACCGACCCTGACATTTTACAGAGACGATTATTAATATATATAGTGTAGCTAAAAAAAAATTACAAAAATCATATGATGCCTAGCGATAGGGTTACCTTAAGTTTCGAGAAAACACACGTTTAAGGGGAAGGTAGGGGTTTCAGCGTGAAAAAAAAAACACTTTTTTGCGAATTTATTCCATTTATATGGATACAGTAAATTTATTGAAACCTTTTGTACATTGTTAAGTGTCATTTCAAGAACATTCCGTGAAATTTGTACGCGCAAATATCCACAAACAAGCCGGTGACAAAGCTTTTCCAAGAACGCCTTTGGAAAGACACGATTTGCGGTGTTCACTGTATCTCAGCTAGAAATGATCTGAAATCAAGTACCACTAAAATTTAGTCAAAGTATCATCAAATCCTCCCCCTGACGGTCTTTGATAATTTTTTTTTTCATTTCAAAATTTTTGCTGCTCATGTAAAGTGAAAAGTGCTATTTTTCACGAAAAATTCCGCCATTTTGGGGGTGGAAAACCCCCTCAATGTAAAAAAATCTCAAACTGACCGTTGGGGGGAGGTGTTTTATATGTAGAAAGTGCGTACCAAGTTTGAAATAAATCGGTCATGTATTTTTTGCAAATGGCAGTGAACACGAACTTTGAAAAAGTGGTTTCGAGAAAAACGCGTTTGAAGTTTAGAGAAGTCGGAGTTACAGTGTTAGAGGAGCGGGACTAAATAGTCAATAACTTCGAGAGTTTTGCTCTGATTGACTTGAAATTTTGGGATTATATTCTTGAAATGTTTAACTATAAGAAAAGATAACAAAAAATCGATTTTTCAAAAGTGCAAACCCCTACCCTTCCCTTCAAGTTTGACTATATGTTCTATCGTTGTGGTCGTAAGTTTACCTTCAATGTGCGATTCCTGCACGATATGTAGGACCTTCCTCTTCAATGTGAGTTGCCTCTAGTGACGACCGATTTTTTATTTATTCTCACGGTAGCCTAACTCTTTAAACAACAGTATTTTCCAACCCTGATAATTCTCAGCATTCGACATGGTTAATTTCTCAGGCCCTTTCGTCAATATGGCAGATGACCAAAGCAAATTACAAATGGCTTCCCTCATGGTTCTCAGCTAAACTCAGTATTTCACATTACCGTAATAGTTTTGCTTGATGGTGCTCACTAAATGCTGCTTTTACGAATTAATTCATAATTATAAGCCAAGAGGTCACGAGAATAAAGAAAGAAAGCGAGAGAGGATGCTCTGGCAGACAAGAACGGAAATGAGGGTTTCCAGTGGCTACGGACAATGGCAATTATGCGTTCTTGAATCCCGATTATTCTCACATTTCAGAGAGTGGAGCGAAGTGGCGCCGATCGGCATCGGTCGTATCCTCCCCGGTGTAGCTGTTCTGGACGGTAAAGTTTACGTGGTCGGTGGAGAATTGGAGTCTTGCATAATAGCGAACGGCGAGTGTTACGATCCGCGGGACAACGTTTGGACCTCGATAGCGTGCATGATAGAGCCCCGATGCGAATTTGGTCTTTGCGCGCTCGACAATGCTCTCTACGCATTCGGCGGATGGGTCGGTGAGGACATCGGCGGCTCGATCGAGACTTACGATCCGTTGACCGGCAAGTGGGAACCCCACGGCCAACTGCCGAAGCCTCGATTCAGCATGGGCGTTGTGGCTTACGAAGGTTCGTCCTAAATTGTTTTTTCGCACGTGGCATTTAAGGCGGGATATACATTCAGACAGGAAAAAAATGAGCAATATTTTTAAAACTAAGAAATAATTATTCCACAATTATCAAACTTTAGGTATACTTTAATAGTATATTCAAGTATACAAAACATTTTTTTTTTAAGGATTCAGTCATCAATGCGTGCAGTCTAGCTTCCCATAGACTTGAATTTGCAAAAAAGTTCACACATTTTTTCAGTTAGAACATGTACAGTTTCTTTCGACGGCAATCAAAATGAAGAAAATGCAAATATAACATATTGCAAAATTAACATAAACATTTCTGGGAAATGTGGATTAAAGAAGTAGTTATTTTTCTTCAATTTTTCAAAATCAATTCTCGTCAAGTAGAAGGTACCAATATTATCAATATTTCTACCAAGTTTCAACTCAATCGGTTTAATAGTTTTTGAGTAATCCTGCACGCCAATTTCGATAATGCAGTTTTGAGAAAAAAAACGCGTTTTAAATTCACGCCCGCTGCAAATCCGAGCGGTGAGGCACAGAGTTGACGGGCTGTAACGTTTGAAATTTTTCGAATTTCCCTTCGAATCTTTGGGAAAATATTCTACATGTATAGTTATATCGTTTAAAGACAAAAAAAAGAAATCGATTTTTTGATCGGAGAAAATTCCGCCTTAAGGCGGAATATATATTTACAACGATAAGAAAATAGGTTTTTTTTTTCTTTAAATGATAGACCTATATATGTAGAATATTTTCCCAAAGTTTCAAAACGAAATTCCAAAAAATTCAAACGTTACAGCCCGTCAACGCTGTGCCTCACCGCTCGGATTCGAAGCGGTCGTAAACTTCAAACGCGTTTTTCTCAAAACTGCATTTTCGAAATTGGCGTGCGGAATTACTAAAAAACTATGAAGCCGATTCAGTTCAACCTTGGTAGGAATGTTGATAATATTGCTACCTTCTAGTTCACGAGAATTGTTTTTGAAAAATTATAATTTTTTTTAATTCAAATTTTACAGAAATTTCGCGTGAGATGTTGATTTTTTTTTGTAAATGCGTGACATTCTCTTAAATTTGCATTTTCTTCATTTTAATTACTAGCAAACAGAAACTAAACATGTTCGAATTTTTTTGCAAATCAAACTCTACCGGAAGCTAGACTGCACGGCGATTCGCAACTCCCGCGGCAACCTTGCTGTAACACTCTGCCACAGCTCCGCTATTTTGATGATAAATGATTTTTTAAAATTATTTTCTATACCTCAATATACTATTAATGTATACCTACAGTTTGGTAAATGTATAATCATTATTTCTTAGTTTTAAAAATCTCTCAAAATGGCTTCACTCTTTTCGTCTAAATGGACATCCCGCCTTAAGGGGCTACATCTACGTAGAGGCCCGAGAAAAGTGCCAATTTTCGAACTATTTACCCCGGAAACGGTTGGTGAAAAAGAAACGCATTTTTTTTAAACACAAAGGTACGTATATTGAAAGCCTTAAAAAAATCACCTAAAAATACATAAAAACAACAAAAACGTGGCCGCCGACAGATAATGAAATTTTTTCATGACGATTGGCGGTGTATACTCTCCAGCTTGAACGGTCCATCCGAAATCTAAAAACCAAAGGGGTTATTCAACTTAACAATAGACACGAATCGTTGACGATCGTCGATTTTCAAAATATTTTTTTTTAACAACGTAATGACCAATTGAAACTCGAACATCCAAAATCTATTTAAAAAAAAGTCATCGTTTTTACGTAACTATTATAAAATGGAGATCCCGGCCGGCCGACTGTTGGAAGCTGTAGCTCATTCAATTTGAGGAATATTTCAATAAAATTTTCCGGGAATATAGCTAGAAGGCGATACTATCGAATATAAATATTTTTGGAAAATGCAATTTTTTACCCACATAGGTAGATGTAGCCCGTTAAATGTATTAACAAAAGTAATTGTTGATAAAAAAAAACATGTGCTTCCCGTTCAGGATTGATCTACGTGATCGGCGGATGCACTCACGACAGCAGGTATCGGCAGGACACTATGACTTACAATCCTGTGACGCGAGAGTGGAACCAACTGGCACCAATGCTCACACCCCGATCTCAAATGGGAATAACGATACTGGACGGTTACATCTACGTGGTCGGCGGCACGAACAGGAATCAGGAGGTTCTCACGACCGTGGAAAGATATTCTTTCGAGAAGGTAAACTCTCAATCTCGTCTCATTACAGAATTCGTTAAAGGGTTAGCCTACTCTAACGACTCGAAAATCAATGTTGTTAAAAAATTAATTTTGGAGGAATACGTAAGGTGATTGAAAAATCGTTTAGACATTTATTTGTATGTACATTAGCAAAGTTGTGTGCCATATTTCATAAATATATTTAGAATTAAATAAGTTATGAACAATATCGTGAAGGACCTTTGAACGTGAGGGGCTCAATGGTGCACTTGATTTCGGCCACCGGTTAATCTGCAAAAACGAGTTTGTTTGGGTTAACACCACTCTAGCGGGGGAAAAGAAGGTCTAACTTTGACGATTTTTTTTTTTGGAGTATGATAGAAAGGAATGGGAATTCTCTTTAATGGGATGATTCAGCATATATTTAAGTATAGCATTTTTTTCCATTATTATTTTTGTACAAAATGGCGGCGAAAGAGCCAATCTCCAAAGCGATTTTTAAAAAAGAACATCTCCAGAACACTTGGAAACAAAAAAAAAACTTCTAACTTGAAACTTTAAACTTGGAACAAAAAAAAAGAAAAAAAAAATGATATCCATATACTATGGCCTATAGAAGTACGTAAGGACTTTTTATTTAGTTAAATTTTGTAATTATAGTGCACTTTTGGCAAAAAAATCGATTTTTTGCTAAAAATTAAGCAGTAAATTGTTTATAACATAAAAAGTTTACGGTGAATCGAAAAACCTCTACGTACTTCTATAAAAGTGGTAATTGTGAAGCTACTATCAACATTTCAAACTGATCGATGCAACCATGCTGAAGTAATGTGTTGCCAAGATTGAAAAAAGTGGTTTAGAGAAAAACGCGTTGAAAGTTTAAACCGCGCGCAGCGGGCGCTCCGAGGCGCTCCGAAAAAATCATTCGCAGAGCCTCAAAAAAATTTTTTTTACCACAAAACCGAGTGCATGTTGTTTTTATGATGTCAAGGTAGTTCTGTAGTTTCGGTAAAATCTTAGTAATTGGCTGAAATCTAAGTATGGTGTAGATATGACCTTCATGGACTGATGCCCAAAAATTCAATTCGATTTACGGTTTAGTTCATGAGATAATTGCAATTGAATATGGGTATTTTTGTACGTAATCCCTATACCTAACACCTAAACCGATACGAGTTAGCTCCCATTTCTCGATACAGATTCTAAACGGATCTTAGGATTTCAAAATAAAAACACACTTGTACGCACTACTATTGTGGGATTGATTTTTAAAAAATGACAAACTTTGACCGTTTAGTTTCGGAGATATCGAATTATGAAAAGTGGTAATTTTATTCCACACCGAACTCGGGCCCAACCATGTGTAACGGAATGGCAACAGTGTACGTTGCAGCCAGCTGATCGGCGCGTGGTCTGAGAACTCGAAGCGTGTTTTTTTACCCGAGTTCTAGTAATTCTGAAACGGATGTGAAATAAATGTATTCTGCAAACAAATTTAATTTGTTCAATTTATGTATGTATTTGTCTTTGTTACTGCGAATACAATTTAAACTGTCGGCAAGATGTTGTAAATCCACGATCCGACGTCCTTCGAGAGCGAATTTTTGTTGCTGATCGTTGAGGTTATGGTTATTCTCATCGCGTTTAGCCGCATTTGCTTGACACATGGCTGCCACAGCTTTCAGTCTTTTAGCAAGCGGCTTTTTTCCTGTAAACTTTCCTTTGTATCGCATTTGGGTTGACATTTTCACGCTTTTTTTTTATTTATATAAAATATTTCGCGAAAGACAGATCGTAGGAAGCTCAACGCTATGACTGCAGGAAAAACGCGCTGTTGCCACGATTACAGCGCCGCTCTCTACACGAGTATGAGACTTATCTATGCATGAGGTGCAAATGTGTGGGACATATAGAGGGTACAAGCTCTGTCAAAAATTTACAACCAACAGCATCGTTAGGCATTGGATGTTACTAGACGCTTCGACCGAAACTTTTGGCTCATACGTGTACCTACAGAACTACCTTAAAACATTATTCAAGCAATTAAAACAAAATCGATTTTTTCTAAATCCTCGAGTGGTGTTACCCCTTAAAATAGATAACATTGCTTAAGGTTTCACTGACCTTTTTTGTGTTATCGTCTTTCAATCATAAAAAAAATTGAACTTTTTTTACATCATAGTTTCGAGAAAAAAAAAACGCGTTTGAAGGCTACTAGCACTTTTATCGTAATCATAAGTTTACCTTCAATTTGCGATTCCCCTACCAGACATTGGACCCTCCCCCTCGATTCGAGTTGTCCCAAGCAAAGTCCACTGCAAGAATGTAGAAATCTCATATTGTTCTCCGCACCAACAGAACAAGTGGACGGCGGTCGCCCCGATGAGCATCGGAAGGTCTTATCCGGCGGTGGCAGCGGCCGACGGTCGTTTGTACGTGATCGGTGGCGATCAGTCGCAGGAGATAAATTTCTACCGGACGCAAATAACGATCTCGACCGTTGAGTGTTACGATCCGAACTCGAACAAGTGGCAAGAGTGCACGTCCCTGCCGACGAGTCGAGGCGAGGCCGTCGCCATTATCGCACCCTTCTGATCACAATTTTCCAATCGTCGTCGCGTCACGTCACCGCTCATCGCTGTTTTACGAGATCGGTCGTTACATCCGCGCGACTCGCCTCGCCGTCTCTTTCATCTGCCGCAATGACGACTAAAGGATCGCAAGAACGAGAGTTCCGTAGATCGACACGAATTGAGAGAAGACAATGATTTGTTTGCCTTCGTAGAGTGTCGTGAATCGTGGGAACGATTTAACGATCGTACACATACATACGTATATGTCTGTACAGGCTCTTCCATTCAAATCGACCCACTCGAACATCACCAAAACTGCTGATGACGATATATGTTCCAGACGAAAGTTCAATAGTTTCCAGAGACACCAATCCGGCGCGACAAATCTTGTTGCCACGTGGACGCGTAGAGGACACACGAAGGACATGGTTTTGAAAAAATGGAATCATCTTTCACTGCAGTACTTTTGCGTAGGCGAATGTCCGTGTCCAGACCAAGGCAAGAACCGAGGCAGCGACGCGTGGCTCCGCCTCGCACTGTGTGGATGTGCCTCGCTCGCACCTTTTTTAGAGTTACGTACCGAGGCTGCCTCGCGAGGCGTACCCACCGAGGCTGCCTCGCGAGGCATACGTACCGAGGCTGCCTCGCGACGCATACGTACCGAGGCTGCCTCGCGACGCATACGTACCCAGGCTGCCTCGCGAGGCATACGCACCGAGGCTGCCTCGCGAGGCATACGCACCGAGGCTGCCTCGCGAGGCATACACACCGAGGCTGCCTCGCGAGGCATACGTACCGAGGCAGCCTCGCGAGGCATACGCACCGAGGCTGCCTCGCGAGGCATACGTACCGAGGCTGCCTCGCGAGGCATACGCACCGAGGCTGCCTCGCGAGGCATACGCACCGAGGCTGCCTCGCGAGGCATACGCACCGAGGCTGCCTCGCGAGGCATACGTACCGAGGCTGCCTCGCGAGGCATATGTACCCAGGCTGCCTCGCGAGGCGTACGTACCGAGGCTGCCTCGCGAGGCGTACGTACCGAGGCTGCCTCGCGAGGCACACGCACCGAGGCTGCCTCGCGAGGCGGCCAGTCTGGACGCGGCTATCGACTAGCTGCTTCGATCGAAGCATCAAAAGATACACGATTTTATTTTACAAAACAAACCTCACCGATTTTCCACTAATGCACATAAAAGAAATAACGCCCAATAATGTTCTCGGTGAAACGATTCAACTTTTGTCCGAAACATGTTCAACTGTCGTCAACAGTTTCGAGGATATTGGGGCAGGATCGATCGAAACGGGACTTCCGATATACAGACGTTTTTTTTCTCGTGTTCGACTGCACGCGACGCGAATTGACATCCGCTCATCCGTTTAAGGGTCACAAGGGCCATGAGCCACCAAAGGGGAGAGGCGAGAAGATGAACGGAGCTAGGGAAAAACCAATAGAATCAGCTCAGCTTCGATGGACACGAATTCAGCGATTGATCGGCTGCTTCTTCCTAGTTTCGCACATCTTTTCTCCTCTTCGCTCAGGTGGATTACGGCCACAAACGTTGCGCGACGCTCGTTGTAACTTTATCGGTGGATTTGTTTTCCTCGCGAATTGTTTTTTCTGCATATAACTCGCAATCTTTTCTTTTTCTATGCGGCATTTACAATTAATAATATTTAAGATATTATTGTCTTTAAGCTGACTCACGCTATTACTCATTTACCAAAGTCGTCCAGGAACTGTTTAACGTTTAAGTATATTGAAATACCACGTAATATATTATAAAGTCATCCACATACGAAATAATCGTTCGATCGGGATCGATAACGACGAAATAATTAGCAACTAACGTATACAATCATTGCGAGTCCCCCCCCCCCCCCCTTGAAATAAGGCATATATATACACACACAATAAAAATTTGTTACTCGAAATATTATTACGATGAAACAGTTACATTTATCAACGATTATATTTTTAGTCCTCGTTGGGGGGCGAAGCGACAATGGCGAGACAAAAGAAAGGCCAAAATGAAACGTCGCTGAAGGCACATGGAGGACACGCAAGAAAAATAATATTGATAATCAACTCTGGAGTACGGAGGCGCATAAAGAGTCTTGCTCGATAAATAATAAGGGATATTCGTGCACGAGTGTTTGTACGTGTATGCTTTGCGCGCAACGGTTCGTGATTTCCAAGGCCTTTGAAGTAAAATCGATTGATTATCGCCGATTGATTACCGTTTGTAGTGTCGTTTTAATGTTCGAACGCGGCCGTACGGCCGGGTCCGGTGAACGCTTAAATTAAGAAAAAGAAACTACGAATTAAGGATACGCCGGAGGAAGAATTATACAAGGGGGAGAAAAAAGGGCGATATCTCGCGGAGAATCCAGTGTCGCAGCGTATTTTAATTATTATCACTCGGGGACAACGCAAAATCGCCACAGCTCATGGAATTGCGAATCGCGTTGATACAAAATATACACATATTATATTATTATGTAATTGATGGATAACGGAGGGAAGGAAAACATGCGAAAATAGTTCAATTGTAGAGATTTCACCGAAGAGCATATCAAGCTCGGGAATACGAATGAGTATTTTTGGCTGCTTTTAATCGCGTTCGTCCACACACGCATTTTTATACAGTAGAGAACGCTTCGAGAAATCGACGGGGCAAAAGATATTTTTGAACGAGTCAAGAGTGTTCACAAGAATGCGAATTAACGTAGGATATTCGTCGAAGTATTCTTCGCTCGTCGATTTGTCGTTGAGTACTCGAGCCTGCAAAAACCTCATACAGCAATCGTACCGCGATTGATCGAGCACTATAATTAAGGGGTTAGGCTACTGTGACAACCCGAAAGTTGGGGTTGTTTAACTGAATTAATTTTGAAGAAATAAGTATTATTGAAAAATCAAAATCTAACAAATTTAATTGAAAAATAGTATTTAAAGAAGTTATAAACAATCTCCTGAAGGACTTTTGAATGTGAGGCACTCAACGGTGTACTTTATTTTGACCACCCGGTTGATCAGAAATAAAACAAAACGAGTTTTTTTTCTTAAGGGGGAAGCCTGCTTTAGAGGCTTCAAAAAATCGATTTTTTCGAGGATTTTTTTGGGAAGGAAAGAAATATTCGATTGAAACGAAACTTTGAGGTTTTATTGTTATATATTTCAACAGTCTTCTCAAATTTTTTCATTAAAATATATGTCATATTATGCCTGGTACAAGCATTTCGCCGAGGCACCTCGAGTGTGCATGTGTCGTGCGGCGGGAAAGATGCAGGTCGCAATTTCCATCTGAAACAAAAAACCCAAAAAAAAATTTATTTTCAATAGTATAGCTTCTAGTTGAACCTAAAAAACCTTAAGAAAGTTATAATTAACCCACTTTTTAAGCAATCGAAAGTGAATTTTTTTTTCCAAAAAAAGGAATTTTTTTTAATTTGCGCAAAATTGTTGAATTTCTCACTTTTTGTTGAATTTTCTTGGTTTAACTAGAAGCTATACTATTGAAAATAAAAAATTCTTTGGGTTTTTTGTTTCCGATGGAAATTGCGACCTGCATCTTTCCCGCCGCACGAGACATGCACACTCGAGGCGCCTCGGCGAAATGCTTGTACCAGGCATAATATGACATATATTTTAATGAAAAAATTTGAGAAGACTGTTGAAATATATAACAATAAAACCTGAAAGTTTCGTTTCAATCGAATATTTCTTTCCTTCCCAAAAAAATCCTCGAAAAAATCGATTTTTTGAAGCCTCTAAAGCAGGCCTCCCCCTTAAAATAGACTATATTGGCTAAGACTTGACCAAGCGTGTTGATATCGTGTTCTGCTCATAAAAAAAAGGTTGAATTTTTTTCTTCCATTTTTCGAGGACCCTACATTATTACTGTTAATACCTGATGGAAAAGAGAATGTTAAGAAGAAAAACGTCGGTCAAGACTAAACTACTATTACACTGAATAAGTGTACCAAATTTCAAGTCAATCCGTGCTTTAGATGTCAAGAAATCGAGTACACCGTTTCGAAAAAGATGATTTCGAGTTAAACGCGTTTAAGGGGAGGGTAGAGGTTTCAGCGTGAAAAAAAAACACTTTTTTGCGTTTTTTTTTTCATCTATATGGATACAGTAAATTTATTGAAACGTTTTGTATATTGTTAATTGTCATTTCAAGACCATTTCGTGAAATTTGTATGCGAAAATATCCACAAACAAACCGGTGACAAAGTTTTTCCAAGAACGCCTTTGGAAAAGCACGATTTGCGGTGTTCACTGTATCTCAGCTAGAAATTATCTGAAATCAAGTACCATTAAAATTTAGTCAAAGTATCATCAAATCCTCCCCCCCAACGGTCATTGATAATTTTTTTTATTTCTCAATTTTTGGTGGTCATGTAAAGTGAAAAGTGCTATTTTTCACGAAAAATTCCGCCATTTTGGGGGTGGAAAACCTCCTCAATATAAAAAAAATCTCAAACTAACCGTTGGGGGGAGGTATTTTATATGTAGAAAGTGTGTACCAAGTTTGAAATAAATCGGTCATGTAGTTTTCAAATGGCAGTGAACACGGACTTTGAAAAAGTGGTTTCGAGAAAAACGCGGCACTGACTTGTTTGTGGATATTTTCGCGTACAAATTTCACGGAATGTTCTTGAAATGACACTTAACAATGTACAGAGGTTTCAATAAATTTACTATATCCATATAGATGAAAAAAAAAATCGCAAAAGTGTTTTTTATTTCACGCTGAAACCCTCCCCTTAAGGTAGAACGAGCGCGCGGTCTTGATTTCTATAGATTTTGTTCAAATTTTACCCAAACATTATTCATATCATCATGCATGTTTGAGAGAAATCTCAGAGCAGTCGACTATTTAAACTGGAAGATAATGGGTTTTAAAATTGCAACTTTTAACACAGCAGGGTCTGCATTGAAATTTAGATGGAATAACTTTCCGTAAAAAATATCTGCTAAAAGGCCTTACTGTATAAAGAGTCGCGGCGTGTCGTCAGTTCGTCAGTAGCGTTGAGATTGGTGGCATCGATCAGTGGCGTCGATTTTTTTTTAGTTACTTGGCGTCAAGACGCTGCTGCGTCTCTTGATTTGTCCCCTATAATAACAAGAAGATAACATGAAGAATATAAAATATTAATATTTATAACGCAAATATTTTTTTTTATGATAAAAGTTTTTCACTTTAGAAACACGATAATTTTTTTTTTCTCGAAATATTAAACAATACTGTTCTGGGGTGGTGCCATATGTCTTCTTATTATAGGAGACAAAGTATTTTTTACGGAGAGTTATTCTATCTTTACTGAACGTTTTTGGCAAAACTGAATAGTAAAGGCAATCCAAACTTTTTTCACTCTTTTCCTAATGAGTTTGCTATTTAAACGTAATGATTTTTGCCAAAATTTATAAACACAATACAATGATACGACGAATTATGTGACCTGACTTTCCGTCAATGCAGACCCTGCGGTGTTAAAAGTTGCAATTTTAAAACCCATTATCTCCCAGTCCAAATAGTCGACTGTTCTGAAATTTCGCTCAAACATGCATAATGCCTGGTTTAAATTTGAACGAAATGTATAGAAATCAAGAGCGCGCGCTCGTTCTACCTTAAGGGCGAAGTTTAGGCGAGGAGAAAATTGCTGATTTTCATGATTTTTTTTAAGGAAAGATTTCTTTACCATTTTTGAGACTTTGGGTTTGTTTCATTACTACTTTTGGCTGTTACATGGTTTTTTCTTTTTCTATTTATCCTCAAAAATGGCGGAGGTATGGCACGGTTTTCTAAACGGATTGCGACAAATGTTAGACGGCGTGATACGAAGCGTCGGCGGGATTAATTGAAAGAAAAAAAAAACAGAATATGAACCAAGAAAAGGTGAGAAATGTTGAAAATCGATGAATTGCCACGTTTCGAAACAAAAAGATTAAATTTCATGAAAAAAATGCCCACATTTTGCAATAAAAAATACTCTTTTTAATTTTCAAAAACATTTTAGGGTAATATTTTACATAATGAGGTTGAAAATATTTATACGAAATTTCATCAAAATCGGTCGATTAGTTTTCTAGATATACGTCACGCCATTTTTGAAAATGCAGTTTGGAAGACTATGCCATACCTCCGCCATTTTTACAGATCAATTTTAAAAATACCATGTAACAGCCAAAAGTAATAATAAAACGTACCCTTAATTTCATAGATGGTGAGGAAATCTGTCCTTTAAAAAAAAATCATGAAAGTCAGCTAATTTTGCCCCCCCTTAAAGTTTTACCAGCAGTTCTGTCGTAATCCTAAATTTACCTTCATTATGCGATTCCTGCACCATATGTTGGACTTTCGTCTTCAATTTTAGTTGCCTCAAGCGACCATCGATTTTTTTAAATTTTCACAATAGCCCAACCCTTTAACTTGACACAAACACACACACATATATATGTACGATTTACCGATGTAACGAAAATAACAAAAAGAAATGGACGTTTTACACAATACTATGGATATAAAATGCTATTTGAATTCTGTCACGTATACAGGTATAAATAATAAAAAAAAAAAGAAACGCGTGATCGAAGGGAGACGAAGAATTTTACGAACCAATCCAAAGATTATATTTATTTTGCAATTTAGAAATAGGCATATATATATACATATATATAGAATTTGTAGAAAATGTAAAAGATTGCTGACTTCATCAAGACTCGAGTGTGACTCTGGCACGAGGATCAAAGTTCTGACAGGAAGTTTCGTCCCCGATTTGCCTCGAGGCATTGCCCGGCCCGGAGAACTCGACAAATTCGCTGGAACTTGAATTGGATTTTTTCGCGAAGTCGATGGAGCGTGAATTCGTGATTTCATCATTGCCAGGATTAACCTGATGGGTGAGCAATTGTATCTGTATGGAGGTGACGAATTCGTCAAATTTTCGCCCATCGCTTGACGCCATGTGACGCATTTTAGCGAGCAACGATGACCAACAGTCGCGGAGCTTCTGGAGATAGGATTGTTCGAGTTTCGGGAGAACGGTGTTCAAACGGGCGATCTCCTCGCGTCGAAGACTGACGAGATCGTCGAAGGTGGCAGCGCTGTCACCGTGACCGCCTCGAAAATCCGGATAACCGAGATCCCGATCCCTCGACCAAGTGTCACGGTAACGGTTCACGATCTCGTCGAAGAGGACACCCAGATGGGACAGCGTGGACTCCGCGTACTCCGGTGGGAGGACCTTTTTGGGCGTCGTATCTTTTTTTACGGTGATATGTAAGTTGCTTCGAAATTGCAAATACGATGCGATAGTGCACTGGAAAAGTGTCATGGTGGGCAACACACTCGGAGGATTATGGGGAACTGGGAATTGTGAGTGACGAGTGTGGGGTGGAAGTGAAAAATGGAAACGTGGGTATTGTAAAATTCGACTAAGGCATACGAAGGAAGATTAGAAATGAAGTTTTTTTCTTCAAGGGGAGGTACCTGAGTGAACGGCAAGAAAAACAGGTAAACTTCGGGAATTTTTATCTCAAAAACTAATGTTTCGATTGGATCCGGGTTTTTTTTTTTATTGGAAAATATGTACATTGAGATATGTTTGGGAATTTTTGAAAATAAACTCGTTGACTGGGAGCGATTCAAACGCGATTATCTCAAAACATAGTTTTCAAAGTCGGTGCCAGATGTATCTGGAAAGCGGCTTGTCCGATTTTGTCCAAATTTGGATACAATATTCTTCGATGGTTTTTCTCGTTCGCCACGTAGGGCTTTTTCATTTGCTTGAACCATTGCTTTTTTATGCAATGTATATGCAATCCAAAATCGTCGGAAATTACGAACGAAAAACGAATGTTAAATTAAAACGGTCGCAATTCCGTAAGAAATGGGAATTCCCAAAAAAAATCCTACGTGGCGACCGAGAAAAACTATCGAAGAATATTGTATCCAAATTTGGACAAAATCGGACAAGCCGTTTTCGAGATACATCTGGCACCGACTTTGAAAACTATGTTTCGAGATAATCGCGTTTGAATCGCTTCCAGTCAACGAATTTATTTTAAAACATTCCTAAACATACCTCAATGTACACATTTTCCAATAAAAAAAACCCGGATCGAATCGAAACATCAGTTTTTGAGACAAAAATTCCAGAAGGTTACCTGTTTTTCTCGCCGTTCAGTCAGGTACGTCCCCAGAACTTTAACGGCGGGGTAAAGTTAATTCGGCGAAAAAAAGGCATGTTTTTAAGATTTTTTTTTTGGCGTAACGAATAGTGTTCGTTTATTGAAAAATTTACATATAATAAAGTAACATTTGAACAACATTCTCCTAAATTTGCATTGCAAAATATTCAAAATTGAGCGAGTGAAAATTAAACCCCGGAGGCGCCTCGAAAAAAAGTTGGTTTGCAGTGTGCACCATAACTCGCAACAGAATCATTTGAAACAAAAAAATCAAAATGCATTTGTTAAAGGAGATGTTTCTCGAGGTAATGACGGGAGGATTTTTTTTTCCGATTTTTCGTTTTTTCGTAGCACTTGGGAGCCAAAAACCCGATTTTCGCTAAAAAAAATCAGCTAATTTGTTGTTGAAAAATTAGTAATTATTTTAAAAAAAAACAAAAAAGCTCTCGACAATACCTGGTGAATTATGTGAAGAAGTACTGTGCAAAATTTCAAAGCGATTGGTCCAGTAGATTTTGAGTTATCGTGCACACGGACTTCAAATATGACAAGTCTCAGAAAAACTGTTTGAAAAACGCAGAAGAGAAGAGAACGGCATGGAGCAATAGACGCTCAAATACTCATAAATTCGTCAGTTTTACTCCGATCGACTTGAAATTTTAACACAATATTCTTGATATATTATGCATTCATTTAAAAAAAAAAATTTAAATGAAAAAAAAATGTAAATACTTTACCCCGCCCTTAACGGATTACATCTAGCTTGTGGCCGAAAAAAAAGATTTTTTTTTTCTATATTGAAGAGTATGATTTTAAGACACTATTCTAGTATCGAAATTTGAAAAAAATCGATTTTCTTTTGCTTTTTCTCAAAGTATAGCCTCTTAAGGTATTCCGCAAAGGGCCGTATTTTGTGGGGGCATTAGCAGGGTCCTTCTGAATCATTAATGAATTATAGTAGCACTTAAAGTATAATCACAGTGTAAAATTTTCAAAAAATCATTTTTTTTTGCATCATCCGACAGTATAGGTTATAAACATGGATCACCGGTTATAAACGGGGATCGCCATGTGATCGCCGATTGATCGTTAGCAGACAATTTATATGAAAATTTCGCACTCGAAACCTTGAACGCGTTTTTCTCAAAATGTCGTTTTTCAAAACGGTATACACTCTCAAAGGGAGATTTTTTAAGCTATCCGTCTTAAATTTTAACACAACATTCTTCACGCCATTCTTTATCTTGCTATGGAAGTTTTTTTAAATCTTCATTTTTTTTCAACGAAAAACTGTCGAAAAAATCGGCAAAATTGGATACTTTTTTTTACACCGTCATGACCTCCCAATGTCCTCCCTCATCAGTAAATCGCACGACTTCCAACTGCTCAATTGCGATCGATTACGAAAACATCAATTTGTTTAAGGCCTTAGACCACAGTAACGGGTATAAAATCATGTGCGAATTTAACAATTTTTTTTTGTATGAAAAAGTGATTCACTCATAAAATTAATTACACATTTATTTAGTATGAATATCAAGCTGTTAGAAAAAGTATATATTTTTTTCTATGTAGAAAATAGCCAACTACTCGAAAATTCTCGAAACAGCTTTTTCCAATTGGCGTGACAAATAACTTCAACAATTTTCACTCGGTTTACTTCAAATTGAAAAGTTATGTTCTTAATTGCATTTCGCAGAGAAGTACGTACGGAATTTCTGATTAATCGAAAACTTTTCATTTTATGAGCAGCTTATGAGCAGTTATAACGAAATTTTTCACTGAAAGTTCATTGCTTAAGTTCAAATACCTACAACTTTTGAATAACACAATATTTTTTAAATTCCGTACGTACTTCTCTAGGTATTCTAATGTAGATTGACGAGAATTTGTTTTTTGTCCTGGGTAAAAAATTGTGGCTGCTAAATGTCACGCCGCGGAGCGCCTAAAAAAACGATAAAGGAAAATATTAGTAGACGGCCATTTTGTACTTCCAAAAAAAAATATATATTTTCTAACAGCTTGATATTCCTACTAAATAGATGTGTAATTAATTTTATGCGTTAATCGCTTTTTTATACGAAAAAAAAATTGTTAAATTCGCACATGATTTTATACCCGTTACTGTGGCCCAAGCCTTAAGACAATTGCAACCTTCAATTGTCCAAAAAAGGTCGAAAGCTTGGAACGATAAGAAAACGTTGTTGCCGTTTACGTCGTTGGAATGCAACGAAAGTTATTCTTAATTTTTTATTTATTTATTTTTTCCCAACTGTTTAAAATTTAGCGCTAGATTTTCGATCAGGTTCCTAGGAAACGTTTGGGTGATTTTCTTAGCCCAAATTTGTCAAAAACAAGTTCGGTCTGCTAAACTTTCGTCGAGTTCCAACGATTTCAAATTCCAAACTTCAATATCATGAAGAAAAAAAACCTTGCGAACCCGCTTAGCCGTGTATCTCTTCGATCCGGGAGTCGACGAGCAATAGCAGCAAAAGCACGGATTTTTCGTAATCGAATCGAACCTCGTCAAAAAGCTCGGATCCCTATCGATCAGTTTGGCGAGAACGTCCCACTGTCTTTCCCGGGCGTAATGCAATATCGTGTTTCCACTTGTGTTCACGTGTTTCAGATCAATTTTCCGATCGATGCTGTTCCAAAAGTCGAGAAAGTCGTTTTGTTCCCAAGAGGCGGATTGTACGGCGATCAGGGCAACGTTGTCGTTATTCTCGTCGAGGAGGGTCAAATCGGCACCGTTGCGAACCAACAGATTTATCATTTCGAGATCCTTTCTTCTCACAGCCCACATGAGGGCCGTTGTCTGGTCTTCCTCGCTTCGGGAATTTATCGGATAACCGTCTCTCAAGAGCCTCTTCGCGATGTCAGCTTTGCCCAGAATGATAGCCCCAAGCAGCAAAGGAGTTTTCGACTGTGGAAATTAATATTGATCAATTTCGGGAAAACTGCCGGGAAAATCTGACACTGAGGTTTTCCACAGTTTTTTCCTGTGCCCTCGTGAAAATTGGTGCATTCGGAAAAATTGCCTGTGGGGGCTGCGGGGAACACTTCGGGATCTTTAAGGGACAGGAAACAGTGAAGTGTGCGGAGTGGAAACGAGAAAAACATCTTCCTGAAATTATATACGAGGAGCTGGCGAACAAAACCGGTCCACGCTACGTAACATTTTTTTTCATGCCTAAAAACTGCATTTCCGTTTGAAAAAGGTAGTTTTTAAGGGGGATGATACGTTTAGGCGAGGAAAAATTTAGCTGATTTCCATGATTTTTCTTTTAAAGCAAAGTTTTCTTAATCGTTTTTTGAGACTTAGAGTGTTTTATTACTTTTGACTGTTACGTGATATTTTTTTTTATTAATCTTTAAAAGCGACGGATCTATGGCACGATCTTCTAAACAGCATTTTTTAAACTTGCATGATGTATAACTAAAAAACTAACATACAGATTCTGATACAATCTTGAATACATTTTTTTTAATCTTATTGTCTACAACAGGCCCCTTAATGTTTTCGGAAAAAAGTCTTCTTTTATTGCAAATTGTAGCCATTTATTTCGGAAAATTCAATGTTTTGGTTTTAACGCGTACCATTTCATCGATTTTCAACATTTCTCACTTTTTCTTGGTTCATATTCGAAGCGTATGTGTGTTGGTGGAAGAAAAATCTTCGTTGGTTGTTTTCAGATTAAACCCGCGGATATACCGCGCCATTTTTGAAGATTAATTTAAAAAAAACACCA
This sequence comes from Ophion obscuratus, assembly GCA_964007375.1. Lineage (NCBI taxonomy): Eukaryota > Metazoa > Arthropoda > Insecta > Hymenoptera > Ichneumonidae > Ophion > Ophion obscuratus. The sequence continues at coordinate 26,209,498 of OZ023314.1, read as the reverse complement.
TCTGACAGCCAAAAGAAGTAATAAAACATACCCTAAGGGTCCGTCCTTATATTACGTCGTCGTTTTTTTTGCTGACTTTTACCTCCCCCCCCCGTCCCCCTCTGAAAAATTCTATTCAACTATCGTTACCATCGTCCAACGACCAGACCCCCTATTTCAAAATGACGCCATTTATCGACGGCTCCTGAGTCTCAAAATGGTGAAGAAATCTTTCAATTTAAAAAAAGAATGAAAATCAGCCATTTTTTCCTCGCCTAGAGGCTTTAAGAATCGGATTTCATTGAAAAGATTTCGGAAGCTAACAGATGTCTGCCTGAAGCAGAGTTGGGCGTAATTCTATTTATAAATACGAATACGAATTTATTCACATCGTGATTTTCATGTGAATATAAATACAAATTTATTCATACTTCACTTATTTGTATTCACATGCATGCACACAAAAATACAATTGTATTCACAAATATTCTGAACGTACAAATAAATGCACAGAAAAAATTCTAAATATTCACCAAAAATGTGAATATTTACAAAAAATCCTGTGAATTGAAAAAAATTCACAGAAAAATCTGTGAATGCAAATTCAGAAAAAATTGTAAATACGAAAAAATTCAAAAAATAAGTTGTGAATTTTGTCGTATTTAAGACAAACTAAAATCAAATTTACAATGATTAGATTAAAATTTACACCAAAAGTGAGTTCTTACTTGTTGAGTTCAACACAATGTTTTCTCTCAAAATACGTAAGGACTCACCTGTGGTGTAAATTTCAATATAATTGTTGTAAATTAAATTTTAATTGTCTTCAACTTGAGGAAATTCACAACTCATTTTGTGAATTTTTTCATATTTGTAATGTAATATTTGAAACTCACAACTTCTTTTGCAAAAATGTATTCGCCGCGACGCAATGTTTTCTCTCAAAATACCTAAGAACTCACTTTTGGTGTAAATTTTAATCTAATCATTGTGAATTTGATTTTAATTTGTCTTAAATACGAAAAAATTACAACTTATTTTCCGAATTTTTTTGTATTTATAATTTTTTGTAAATACATTTGCATTCAGAGATTTTGATGTGAATATTCACAATTTTTTAATTCACAGGATTTTTTGCGAACATTCACAATTTTTTCTGTGAATTTATTTGTATGTTCAGAATACTTGTGAATACAATTGTATTTGTATTCGTATTTGCAATAAGTAAAGTATGAATAAAATTGTATTTATATTCACATGAAAATCACCATGTGAATAAATTCGTATTCGTATTTATAAATAGAATTACGCCCAACTCTGGCTTGAAGTACAGGAAAAAAGAAATCTACAGTATGAACAAGTCCGGTTTAGTTCGCCTGCTTCTCATGCAGAAATGAATTCCTTTGCGGACTCTCACGAGATCGGTTCTTTGGAGGACGTTTCTGAGTGTCTGGAGCTCGTCCCTTTTGAACAATATGGCAAAGCGACTTCCGCTGATCCGCTTCTCCCCAAATCCCGGATGAGCCTTTTCCTGGATTCCTCTCGATTCCTTCACCACGAGCTTGCCCGATCGTTCGACAATTTCGGCGCTCTTCGATCGCAATGATTTTACACATTTGGGCGGGACGTTTGAGCCTTTTTATTCGTACAAAGTCTACATTACCGTACAATAAATTCGGGGGAACGTGAAAAAATGTATGGATTCGTCGCTGATTTGCATTTTTTTTGTTACTTCGATCCAGCGTGTGCGATTTGGCAATCGACATTACCGACGAGCCTTCGACATCGTTCAATCTTATGCTCCCTGCAACGACCGACGTATCTTGTTTTCTTCGACCACCGATTTTCTTCTTTGCCTTCTTTCCTCGAGACATTATTCACCACGTTATATATATATATATATTTTTTTTTTATATGGAATATCGGAATTTTCCTCGAGCTCTGTATCATCGGTGAGAGGATGAAACTTTCTTTTGACACGTGCAGTATGGATACGTGAAAGTGGAACATATCGAAAGTCGTTATCGTGAAATATCGCACACTACTTCACAACGTTGCGGGGTATCGTTTATATATTTTTTAAGGCGGGATTTACATTTAGACAGGAGAAAAAGCAGAATTGAGGGATTTTTTAACCTAAGAAATGATTATTCTACAATTATCAAACTTAAGGTATCCTTTGATAGTATATTTAACAAGGAGACGGCACGACCGTGGGGTCGGGGATTTGGCCGAATTTTTTTGTGGTGAAAGCGGACCCCTAGCACCTCACGTGGTTAAAGTAGTAGGACGCACTACTCGGAAAATTCCGAGAAAAGTCGATTCAAAGTTTCTTAGGCGTCTTATGAATTTAAAATGTCAGGCATTTGTCGAGCCGCCGTCTAGTCGATTCCTCCTTCGAATCTTATTAATTTTTTGTTGTTATCCCAACAATTATTCAAAACGTTTCTCATCCCCACATTATTTTTCAAAATTTATTTACATTATTTTTTTATGTTATTTTCTTTTTTTTTTCAATAAAACAATTCATAACGGTGAGTTTTTTTTCATTGTAAAGTATATGAGGTGGAACATTGGGTTTTCAATGAGAATAACAAAGTCGATTAGGAAAAATTCAATTTTTATTCATATAATAATTATATAGAAAAACCGCAGTGGTAATTATCGTAGAAACAAACAAAGCAATAATTTTTGCGACATCTTGCGCAACATATAAAAGCGGATTATTTACAATCGCAGGGAATTTGCAATACATCCGTACAAAAACATGTCCCATTAACATTCATTAAAATGTTTCTAGTAACTGATAATTTTGAGGCAAACCAGGCGTATTGAATCATGTCTCGGAATATTGGTGACGATAATTGATAGTGAATTATCGGATGGATTTTTATACGAGCAGAATCGTGAAATCAATTCCCGGGAATGCACAGCGTTGACGGGCTGTGACGTTTGAAGTTTTTCGAATTTCGCTTTGAAACTTTAGGAAAATATTCTACATATATAGTTCTATCGTTTAGAGAAAAAAAATCGATTTTTTTATCGTTGTAAATGTATATCCCGCCTTAAGGTATTCCTATAGCAGACGGCTGTATATTGTGGGAGCATAAGGCACAATCAATTATTATACCCAACGATAAAGTGGAATAAAAAATTTCGCGCATAATTAGTAGATTTAGCCATTTTTACTTTTTCTCTGAAAATTCGCGGCTACAGAAATTCTCCTGCTAGTCACATTTTAAGTTTTATCATTAATATTTTCTTTAAACATTCAGTGACCCTCTCTTTTTATTAACGTTGGGCAATCTTTAGAATTTTTTACGCGCATGAACAGTTAATATCAGGCATCTAGAATTATTTGGTGTATAAATTATTGGATAGAAAGGCGGGAATAGCCCAAAAAGCCTCAAATGTCGTGTGGGGAGTATGGGAAAGAGCAGGGAGGGATGTGATGGGAGAAAGATTGTACCTATTAAAATCGATTGTTAAGAGATCATCATAGTGTAACGGGTCGAAAAATGGCTGATTTTTGCGATTTTTCTCGATGGTTAAAATACGCCAATCAGTCTGATTTTTTAAATATCGAATCAAACTACTCATGAAGAACAGACAATACATTTTTAAACGTTTTTTTTACATTTTTTTAACGGTTGCAAATTACTTCGAAAAGAGGAGTCTTGGTGTATACGGTTGTGGCCGTGAATATTATCTGAAACAAAATTTGTAAAAAGTAATTAATCAGTATGAAAGCCGCTATCTTGCTATGGAGGTTTTTTTTAATAAAAATTCACCACATGGCGGTGGTTTGAAAAAAAGTATCGAATTTAGCTTGTTTTTTCGACAGTTTTTCGTTGACAAAAATTTAGATTTTTAAAAAAGCTACCACAGCAAGATAAAGAATGGCATGAAGAATGTTGGGCCGAAATTTGAGACCGGCAACTTCAAAACTCTTCCTTTGAGAGTGTACACCGTTTTAAAAAACATTTCAAGAAAAACGCGTCCGTCCGTGCCAGGTCTTACGCAGTTGGTCGAATCCCTTTTTCCGAATAAGGCTGTAGCAACAGGGATAATTCGAATTTCGCCCCAAAAATTGAACAGCATGTTTATAACTGTCTATACTATCGGATAATGGGAAAAAAATCGATTTTTTGAAAATTTTACACTGCGATGATCACTTAAGTCAGGAGCTTTTAACGGGGTAGATATATGGGGTTTCGATAATACAGCACAGTTTGAGATAGTACAAAATAAGTATTCCAAAATGGCGTTAGGAATCAATGGAAGAACTCCCAGATACGTGTGGAGAACAGAGTTAGGAATATGAAACATTCGAGTATAAAATTAGGGAATGAGCGCTCCGTTATATAAACTTGTGATAAAAATGGAAAATAATCGATGGCCGAATATTCGTTTGAGAGAAGAAATAAGAGGAATCTCGAACTGGAAGACTTCGAATAGGGAAAAGACTTTATGAAAGTCCAGTTGAGTCAAACGACGGTTTATAAATGTTTTATTTAATCAACCTCAAAAAAATGCATACGAGGTATAGATTTGTTCAGTACATGCTAATTTTTCATAAAATATATAATTGAAGGGCAAAATTATGCATTTCAATATTTTCATCGCGTGAATAAGAACAACTTTTGTGTTATTACCAACTTCGAAAAGTACAACACTATCGATGATCTTTATGGAAACACTGCGTTAGCGAATGTTTTATACAACTCAGAATGAAATTTGGAGTCATTTATAATTATGCCTATTTATATTTATGTCGCGAGATTATTTATTATTACCATTAATTGATATTAATTGTTGTCGACATACGGCAAGTTCGCGGACATTGAGGTTGACAGTAATGCTCTTCATTCGCCAGCTATGATTCATAATCTTTAATCAAACCTCGATGGTTCAATATTGAATAATATATGGTTTACGATGCGCAAGATGGGTTCTTTTTTGTCAATGTTTACAAAGGTTCAGTTTGCGTTAATTCGTTGTTGGAAATAGTTCATGTTGGTGCTGAAGAGCCAAAAAAAATCACCCGTAGCGTGAACGTCTTGCTCATCTAACCGCACGTAAAATGGCTTCCATTACCCTATATTTTTTATTCCTGGTGTTTTGTGGTAAAAAAAATCGTAAAGGCAGTATAGTTTAGACAATAGTGTACATGAAAAAAAATTAATCTAGGATTGTTGCTAACGCTTCAACTTCCTTAAAAGGTGACATTGTATGTACAATATCTAATATGAACCCCTAAATCAATTACTCAGCAGTTAGGAGCCATGCGTAACGCTATTGGGGGGGGGGGGGGCAAGGTTTGCGTTACGTCACGGTTTTAAAACTGCCAGAAATAGAAAAATTTCTGCATGTTCAAGTTTTTAATTTAAACCTCGCGTGCAACTTTACCGTGGACAGCTAACAGCTTTCTATACGCAATGTCAGTTAAGGGGGAAAGTCACTGTGCAAGAACTTGCACAGTAGCTTTCCCACATCCGCCAAGCAAAACTTGAAGGGGTTTTTTTTATAATTCTTGAAAGTACATGTATTGAAAAATATGTTGGCAACATTTTTATTCACAAGTCCGAAAATTGACGGAGTTATAGTCACTTTAGTGAGAACAGGTAGCGCGACTGGTTAGTGCCCTCAGTCCCTACAGGTGTGGCGTCATTTACAATAGATAAAGTACAGGCTCTTATTATTTTCTGAACTATCATGAAGACGAAGAACCGTCATATCGCCCGCGACTAGATACTTCAATGTAAGTATCAATATTCTAGAAAAAAACATAACTTTATATCAAGAAACACGGAACGAAAACTTTGAACGCGTTTTTCTCGAAACTAGTTTTTTCGACCTTGTCCGAGCGAACACTTAAAAACTTATCAACCGATTTTCATTTTTTTTTTAACATTTTTTAAATCGCAGTGACTGAGGTTGTACGTATGCGCGTTTTGAACATTTGATAATTACTATTTTTGAAGACTGCTTGAATACAGAAAAAGGGCCTTGAAAACAGAAAACAGTGTCCAAACTGTCGGCATTTTGTAAAAAAAAACAGCTACGCATAACGATAGCTACAGTTGTATAGATATCGATAAATTGTTGATTTTGAATTTACGGATAACCTTTCATAAAGATATCGATGGGACAATGAAGAGATTTTTTTTTCGTCGTCAAATCAAGATCTCTGTTACTTTTCAAGATTTTGTCATAAAAATTGGTTTAAAACTGAATGAATATATACTTCATGAAATTAGTATAAACCCGATCCTTGCATACTAGTTCTGTCAATGAAAAAAAAATCGCAATTGACGACAAAGCACTCGTTACGTAACGGTATGGGGGGGGGGGTTCTGGCTAAACGTTACGCCTGTTACGTTGGGGGGAGGGAATTGGGAAATTTTACGTTACGTAATATCTGAACGCCTTATGTCATGGCCGATAAAAAAATGTGCATTTTTGGCAAAGCAGCGAAAAAAACGTTTGGTTTCGTACTTATCAAAAACCGGAAGTACTCTTCAGTCGATTTGCTATTCAAAAATATGATCGGCGCAATGCGCAACCCGAAGTACAACGTGATCCAACACCAAAAGACCGCCAATTTCTTGAGCATATACAAGATTTCAATTGGGATACTCTACAATTTATTGTGATTCTGCTGTCATTTCATTCCCCGTCGTTCAATTATCAAAGGCTTCCGACCGAACGATAGCTAACAGGCAACAAAGCTCCCTTCATAAGATCCAAACAATTCAACGTCGCTGCGTCTGTGCGTTCTGAACTCGCGACGCGACTTGTTTTTAGGTTAAGTTTCGACCGCGAGAGCCGGTCTCGTTTCTGCAGCGATGACCCTGTGGGTTGACAAATATCGGCCCACGAGCCTGAGCAAGCTCGATTATCACATTGAGCAAGCGGAAAATCTAAAAAATATGGTGAATATTGTTCATGTCGACTATCGAACATAAACATAAATGAAAAAGCAGTTACAGTGACGGGTTACCTGGACTGCGACACCTGTTAAAAAATTGTTAACCGATCTCCCAATTGTCATCACGACATTCCTCTTGCCGCAGGTTCAAAAAGGCGACTTTCCACATTTACTGGTGCACGGCCCGCCGGGCGCTGGCAAAAAGACCAGAATAACGAACATCATTCGCGAGCTTTACGGCAGCGGTGCTGACAAACTCCGAATGGAAAACATGCAGTTCGAAGTATACGTTCTCACTTTCTATTTTCACACGGTCCGGTCTATTGGGAACGAACCGAAACGTAGATCGGAGGGCGTTGTGTATATAACGGTACAAATTGTTCCTTTGTTGCAGACACCTTCGAAAAGAAAGATGGAGATAATGACGATAAGCAGCAACTATCACATAGAAGTCAATCCCAGCGACGTTGGCATCTACGACAGAGTCGTAGTGATGGATCTCATCAAAACTACCGCTCAGACTTACCAACTGGACCCCAGCGGCCAGAGGGACTTCAAAGGTAGTCCTTCGGAAGAATTAGCGCATCGTTTGGAATTACAGTAAAACCTTGTTTATCCGACCTTTGACTAAACGACATTCCGCATTATCCGAGTCACCCAACTCATCCGAGTCCTCCGCATTATCCGAGGTGTATTCTCGGATAATACGGAGAAGCTTGGATAAAACGGAAGAATCTGCTATACCTATGCGTGGAGGTCCATATTATTCGAGATTTCACTTATTCGAGGTACACTCTTCCCATATTACCTCGGATAAGGGGGTTTGCTGTACATTGAAGTTTTGCATCGTTGAATCATAACAAAAGTTTCGACGACCATTTTTTTGGCAAATTTAGCTTTCCATAATCGCTGAAATGTTTTTCAGGATCCTTATGAATGATCTTCAGCCTACGTAAGAAAAGATTTCGGCTGATAATGAAAATGGGGAATAAAAAATAAATGAAAATTTTCGTTGCATTCTAACTATGCAAACTTCAACATCGTTGGCTTAGAAGAATTAGGGTAACGCGTGATCAGGGGAAATAGCGATCGAAGGGACGTTGGAATGAGTTTTGATAGTGAGTCTGGTATCATCCGTCTGCCACAATCCAAAATGGGAGCTGCATTTTAGATTTGAATTTAAAGTTCCACTCGACCATGTCCGAAGCAGTAGCATAGCTGCGCATATTTCCCTTTTGCAGGACAATGAAATTTATAGAAAAGAATATTTTATTTTTGCATTTATAAGTTGCAGTTGCCTTCAGTTCTAATCGATGTAGTATAATTCTCTATGGATCACACTGGTTTTTCAGTTTTGAGAGATTTATCGTGATCGAAATAAATCGTAGGGCCAGAGGAACGATGCAAACCTTTTCGTATTAAGGTTCGTATAATCGTATCCTTAAAAACAAACCGAGATCACCTCACTACTTTTAATACAATATTCGAAACCAAAACACTTATGGACTAATATAATAAAATATGAAACACCAAAAGAAACGATGAAACTCATGAATGTATAGAATATTCGGAACGAGAACACTCATGGACGTTTTAGAATGCCATGAAGTACATAAAAAAAGAAATGTTAGCGAAAGAAATATCCGAAGCCAAAGGAATGACAATAGAAACGAGTTTTTATACACAGCGTGGCATGCTACGTTTTTTTTACCTCAAAATCTGTCGCTGACAAGGAACATCTCTCAGGTGCCACCCTTCGATTTTGTTGAAATTTTGATATGTTATAAAGCACCGAAAAGTAAGCGATACGTACTTTTTTTATCGGCGGAAAAACGGTTTTAAGGGCTGAAACGCACCCTCAAAAATGGGGATGTTTTTTCGTTTCTGTTGATAACGTTTTGACGGTACGAGATATTTACAAAATTCAAATTGCAACAATGTTTATTTTTTTGTGCACTATACATTGGAGATGGGAACGATAACGTTATCGAAGAAAAACGAAAAACACCCCTTTTTCAAGGCTTCGTTTCACCCTTTCAAACCGTTTTTCCGCCGGTAAAAAAAATACGTATGGTTTCTTTTCCGGTGCTTTATAACATATCCAAATTCCAACAAAATCGAAGGGTGTCACCTGAGGGATGTTCCTTGTGAGTAGTTTTAAAAGTTCCACTTAAAGACGTAAAAAGTGACTTATTTTATTGAAAAATGATACAGTTAAAATTGACCAGAGGAATATCTCCCTCGTCTGTGACACCACCTCATAACACACAAGGTCTGTAGAAAAAAAAAAGAGTAAGCTACAAAATGATACATAGCAATCAGTTTCTTCGGCAAGGGAAATGTAGAAGGAACTGCTCTGGCGAACATGATCAGCTAGGAACAGGTCATATAATATAGAAGCTGATTCACAGCTCTCCAGACGAATGATTGGGAAACACGATTACGAAATTTCGTTATTGTGAGATACCTGTGCTTATTATTTTTTTCTATTTTTGACGGAGGAATGGAATAAATGTCCGATAGTTTCAAGGCATTTTTTTTCTGTTTTTGAATTTTTAGTGCCTCTTCAGCTTGCCTGGCTGTTCTCAGATTCTTTACATAAATGAAGGCTGGATAATTACACGCCAGAGGAATGGCTTTCATACTCCAAACACAGAAAAAAAAGGATGACGATTTTTCTGTCAAATCTCGTTTGCAGAAAGATTTCGAATTATTTTCATCTGTCGTATTTTAAAAAACCCACAAAGTAATCGAATAGCATCTATGAAAAAAAAAACCCAGTAACATGCAAAATGATCATTTCGGGAGAATCACCGATTTCCGGTCCATATATGCGTTGTCGACTGGACAATTCGCACGACGGACAACTATGAACTATTTTTGTATCGTTTTTTTAGTCGACTGTGAACTATTTTTGTATCGTTTTTTAGTCGTCCTGCTGACGAACGTGGATCAGCTCACGAAAGACGCTCAGCACGCGCTTCGTCGCACTATGGAGAAGTACGTGACGACCTGTCGGCTGATTCTCTGCGCCAACACGACCTCCCGCGTTCTTCCGGCGATAAGATCGCGTTGCCTCGGTATCCGCGTCGCCGCACCGACCGCAGACGAAGTTAAAAGTATACTACACTCGATATGCAAGCGCGAAGGACTCAACTTGCCTGAGGAGCTGGCCACCAGGGTGACACAAGAGAGCGGCCGAAATCTCAGACGAGCCATACTGATGCTGGAGGCTTGTAAAGTCGAACAGTGAGATTCACGATTTACCGTCGTTCTACATTCATTTTCTTTTTATATATTTTTTGATTTCTTTTTATTCATGTTTCATTTTGTTTTTATTCATTTTTCATTTGTTTTTATACCTTTTTTTCGTTGAGCACGCCAGCGAGTATCAATTAGCAAAATTACGCTTTTATTGTAGCAACTGTTTTTCTACGCACCCTAGCGGCAAGAATTGTGGATACGGTTTAGGGGCCGTCCATATATTACGTCATCGATTTTTGCTGATTTTCGACCCCCCCCCCTACAATCATCCTATCGTCATTTCCTAATGACCCCCCGCCCCTCTCGCAAAACTGACGTCATTACCAGTTTGGCAAAATTAAAACATTTGCGGATTTGAGAAAAATTGGGTAACATTAAAACATTTTGTTATAGAATCATCTTTTATTATTTTGTACTTTGGCAATGTTTATTAATATAATAATATTATTCTTCCCTATTCTTTAGTTTTCTTTGGATAGCTCCCACATTTTGTTATAGAATCATCTTTTATTATTTTGTACTTTGGCAATTTTCATTAATATAATAATATTATTCTTCCCTATTCTTTAGTTTTCTTTGGATAGCTCCCACGGAGTTTTCACCCATTCTTGCAAATCCTGGATCACGGGTAATATCTCCGTATCCTCCCCATATTCATTTTGGCTCGATCGAACTATTTTCATAGGTACGCTGTTATTTCAAGTTCTCGAATATAATGTAGACAAACCTTATGTAATAAATAAATAAATAATGAGTTCAATAATTAATACCATTAGGTACTTGCAAAATATTTTTCATCACTTATGCGGGAAAACCACTCTAGTTGTACAATATACTATTGTACATTTTGAATTAACTCGTATCACAAGAATGACGTCAATTTCGAAACGCCCCCCCCCCCCCCATCCATCATTTACCGTCATCCGCAGACGAACCTCCCCCCCCCTAAATTTAGAATGACGTAATATATGGACGGCCCTTTACGAATTTTCGAACCCGAGGAAATGTTACAGATTTGGGCCGAAAAAAAGCGCAAAAGGTTTTCTAAATCCTATTGGAGGATTAGGAAAATAAGCTCGATTGCCCTTTTTTCTTTTTTTAGTCTCGAACATTTTTTTTTACTCACTAGGTGACCATGGACATGGGTGTCTTTTTTGCGATTTTCCTACTCTCATAAACTCGCGACCCATATTGTGGGTAAGAGAAGTTATTTTTTAGAGGAAGTCGAAAGGGCGGACTTTCACCTCCAATTTGCCTATGCATTTTTTTCCACATAGCAGTTCGGCCTTTCGTGCTGTGGTGCAGTTTTCGAAAACACGCTGCCGAAAACTATGGTGTTGTAATATCTAGAGGGAAAACAGTTCCATTGATAAAGAATTAACGAGTTACATCTAACTCGCGACCGGAATAGAGACGAATGTTCGTGATTTTTTTTTCTGTGAAAACGTGTGCAGGTTTTCAATTTTTTTTACATTAAGGGGTTAGGCCACACTAACGGGTATAAAATCATATGCGAATTTAACCTTTTTTTTCGTATGAAAAAGTGATTCACTCATAAAATTAATTACATATCTATTTAGTATGAATATCAAGCCGTTAGAAAATATTTTATTTTATTTTTTAATGTACAAAATGGCCGACTACTAATATTTTCTTTTGTTATCTTTTTTTAGGCGCTCCGCGGCCTGACATTTAGCATCCACAATTTTTTACCTAGAACAAAAAACAAAAATTCTCGTCAATCTACATTAGAATACCTAGAGGAGTACGTACGGAATTTAAAAAATATTGTTTTATTCAAAAGTTGTAGGTATTTGAACTTAAGAAATGAATTTTCAGTGAAAAATTTCGTTATAACTGCTCATAAACTGCTCATAAAATGAAAAGTTCTCGATTAATCAGAAATTCCGTACGTACTTCTCTGCGAAATGCAATGAGGAACATAATTTTTAAATTTGAAGTAAATCGAGTGAAAATTGTTGAAGTTATTTGTCACGCCAATTGGAAAAAAATTGTACATCGAAAAAAAAAATGTCTAACAGCTCGATATTCATACTTAATAGATGTGTAATTAATTTTATGAGTCAATCACTTTTTCATACGAAAAAAATTGTTAAATTCGCACATGATTTTATTCCCGTTACTGTGGCCTAACCCCTTGAGAAGTGTATGGTTTTTAACCATACTCCCTTAAGAGCCCCTTGAGAGTAAGAAAAAAATCAACTAGATGTAAGCCCTCAAGGGAGGACATCACCGTGCGGGGCCGAAAAAGGTCATTTTTTCCCTTTTTTCTTTTGTCTAGTAGATTATTCACTTGGGATTTGGGAAAAAGGTATGTTATTAAGCATACATAAATGTTTATTTAAACAAATAAAAAATTAACAAGGTAATTGAGATATAATAGAGCCGCTGTATAAAAAATGTGGTCCAAGGGCCGGATCGATAACTTGACAATGATTGATTTGAAGAATGAAAATAAAAAAGTTTTGTAATCTATATAAATGTGGGCGTCATTGTGTGTAGCCGTTTTTCGAAAAAAGTAATTTTGGCAAAATTTTTATTTATATTCGGAGGGTTAAAAAGTACTCAATTTAAACAAAAAACTGCTACGTACATAGCTATTGCAATACGGAAATGTTGGTTCTGATTAATTCAAAATCGGACAATTATAGCTAGAGTTATGATTCCGGCCAGGTGGAGAAAAATCGTTTCGAGAAAAACGCGATTGAAAATTTTAGTATACTTTTAGTATACCTGTATAATTTTAGTATACCTGCTCTCACTAAATCGTCTGTAACTTGGTCAATTTTCAATATTTTGACCCTAGAACTACAAACAGGGGTAGATATCTACCCCAGGTTTTTATTTGCAAAATGACGTTTTGGCCGTTTTTCAACACTTTAAGATACTTAAGAGGCCGGTCCACTTTGGAGCCACGAAAAAAGGCTATTTTCGCAATTTTTTTTTTTTTGAGGATTTTATCAAAGTTGTTGGGCTTGATAAAGAAAGTCTTGAAATACATTTTTTTTAAAATTATTCATTTTTATTAATTTTTAAGTACAAAAACTATAGTTTAACGTAACGCCTCAAAAATAGGTGGGCTAGGTACCTCCATCACAACTCGGCATCGGCTTGTCTGAAACAAAAAATCAAAGTCTATTAGATTCAGTATGACACCAGCTACAAAATGACCCTCGGATATAAAGTTATAATCAAAAAATAAAAAAATGGCAGATGAAAAACGAAAAAAGTTTTAAAAAAACGCGTTTTTTCGCAGTTTTGTCGCAAAAAAGAGTAAAAATAAAAATTTGAAAACCATCGAGGGTCTTTTTGTTGCGAGTCATGTTTACAATATGTGGTTCAAATTTCAAGAGAATCGGTTTATTAGTTTTAGAGATAGGATGGAGCTAGATTTTGAAAACGTTATTTCGAGAAAAACGCGTTTGAAGTTTGTACTATAAAAAACTCTTACCTAAACTCAATCGGCAATTCCTGCACCGTACAAAATCCCTTCTGATTGCTCATCATCATCGATTTCTTCAAGTCTTGCTTGCTTTCGATTTTTTGAAATTTTCAAAGTGGATCGGCTCCTTAAATCGATTTTTCACCGACTGAACTTTAATGACAGTGAATTTGCTTTTCACCATTCTCTTCAGCATGAAAAAACAAAGGGATTCATGTACTTACGGAGTCTCATTACTGCTTTCAGAACAATTTTACGAACATAAACGCGTTGGGTGAACATTTATCCCGGTTTGTAGCTTAGAGATAGAAAAAATAGGTTTGTAGTTCTAGGGTTAACTTGAATTTTTTTTCACGTATTTTTGAATATGTATACTTTGAGAAAATCCAAAAACATCGATTTTTTTACCCGTCATAGTAGTAGCCTTAAACTTAATAGAATGTCATATATATATATATATATATATATATATATATATATATATATATATATATATATATATATATATATATATATATATATATATATATATATATATATATATGAGAACTAGTTTTCACGATGGCTTTTGGTTGAAAAACCGCGGGTCGTGCGTACCGCCGTTTCCGCCGTTAGTGTGAATGCAGACCAAAATTTCTCCAGGCTCTTTTGATGGTAATTCTATTGAGACAGCTACAAGCGCGTCTCTGCGAAGATAATAATTTATCCCTCGCCCCGCCCCGATAAATCAATCTTTCTCAATTATATCTATAAATAAATCAGCCACTGAAAACGGACCTTCTCTTGATGATTCGATACGCGGAAAATATAAAAAGTTCCTCTCCAACACCAACAGAAGCGTATTTTTTTTTCAATTTCTAATTTTTCCTAAATTTTTTTCGATTCTATATATCTTTCAGTTTTTTCGATTTGTCAGTTTACCAAAAATATCCATTGAATAAATGATGGACGAGCCGCGCGATCGTATTGTATGAGGATCGATAAAATTTCAGGTACCCGTTCGTGCCCGACCAAAATATCGTGGAACCGGATTGGCAAGTTTTTATAAGAAAAACAGCCGCGATGATGGTCACGGAGCAAACTCCAAGGAAAATTCTCGATATACGCAACAGACTGTACGAGCTCCTCACACACGCGATTCCGTGCGACCTCATATTCCGCGGATTGCTCCAGGAATCGGTGAAAAATTGCGACCTCGAATTGAAAGGCGAGATTGCAACGATTGCGGCCGAATACGAGCATCGGATGCATCGCGGCTCCAAAGCGATATTTCACCTCGAAGCGTTCGTCGCTCGTTTTATGGCCGCCTACAAGCAATACATGACCAAAGCGATCGGCGAGGATTTTTGAAGATTCGTTTGCTCCAAACACATACACCGGAAATCGCCTCTCGTGTACCTAATAATAAAGAAATTAACATTTTTGTACACTCGAGCTGTCCTCTCGGGAATTCCTCGGTCTCGAATACAAAGTGATGATGATGCAAGGCTGCATTGTTGGAATGCAACGAAAATTCTCGTTTTTTTCCTTTTGCAATGTGCCTTCGTATGGCCTTGCCAGCTTCTACCACGCGTCTACTACCGTCGGTAATTCTCCTTTATCTTTTTATTTCTTCATTTTCGTTATTATCCGAAAGGTTTTCTGCAGATTTAAGTCGCAGATCACAAATAAAGATTTCAAAAGATGTTTGAGTAATTTTCTAAATGAGCAAAAGAAATACACACACACACACACACACACACACACACACACACACACACACACACACACACATATATATATATATATATTAGGGTGTGCGGAAAAAAATCGATACTTTTTTTTCGGTTGCATCCACCACAAAAAGGTGAATTAAGGTAAAAAAAATGAAGAATCCTCGAAGGAGAGCTCAAAAAAAAATTATTTCGAATGGCGCATTGCATTTGAATATTTACCATAAGAATAACCCAGGAAAATATTGGGATTTCTGAATGTGGTAGTGCAACTCGTCAGGAAAAAATCACACAAAGATGTCATTAACATATTCTCATGGAGAAACGAATTTCCAACAAAAAAGTTTTTACGAAAAATTAGCTCAGAACAACCGTTCAAGTGGAATCGCTGTCTGAAATTGAATTAATAGAAAAAAAATAATTCGAAAGGCTGTAAAAATCGAATTTTTCGCTTTACGAAAAAACTTTTTGGGTTTTTTTTTGTAGAGAATGTTCTGCTCTAACATACAATTTGCATGGAATCGTTCTCAAAATATTTCTCTGATACAAAAAAGAATCAAGTACAACAAGAAATATAAAAGAAACGACGTCTATCATTGATCGTGTTTCGAAAAGTTTATTAATTTCAATCATTATTTCAATTTCAGTCAATTAATTTGGTTTAATAAGATAAAATAATTTGTTTTTACATTATAATGCTTGATAATCATCGTTCCTTTTCTTAAGAGTCTGTTTGTTGCAATTAGGGTATTTCCGTCGATGATTTTGCACTACGCCCAATAAATATTGTAGCTGCTCTTCGTTTTTTGTTACTGAACCGTTATATGCTTCTATCAAAGTGACACGACGTTCGGCTACGTTATTAACGACTTTTGGGTTAAAAAAATCTAAGCAACTTAAATAAATGGCATTTTCCGGCCATAATTCAATATTTACTCTCAAAAAATCATGAGGTAAATTGAATTGCTGGAAAAGAAATAAGGATTCTTGAGTGACGAAATCGCTTATGTATTTTTTCAGCACCATTTCCCAATCATTTTTTTTTTTAACAATTACTCACTCGGAAGGATTTTTGGATTTTTCTCGAGATTGCACGTCGCTTAAATAAAAAATTTAATTTCAGACAGCGATACCACTTGAACGGTTGTTCTGAGCTAATTGTTCGTAGGAACTTTTTTTGTAGGGAATTCAATTCTCTATCAGAATATCTTAATGACATTTTTGTGAGATTTTTTTCTGAAGAGTTTTACTACGACGTTCAAAAGTGCCAATATTTTCCTGTGTTATTCTTATGGAAAGTATTCAAATGCAATGCGCCATTCGAAATAATTTTTTTTTGAGCTCTCCTTCGAGGATTCTTCTTTTTTTACCTTAATTCACCTTTTTTTTGGTGGATGCAACCGAAAAAAAAGTATCGATTTTTTTCCGCACACCCTAATATACAGACACACACACACACACACACACACATATATATATATATATATTTCATCGCCCAATTTCTTTTGCTTATTTAGAAAATTACTAATTTTCTAAATGAGTAATTTAGAAGTTTAAATGGGTAGTTAGAAGAAAAAAAATAGTCTTTTTTTTGGTACTTAACGGAAAATGTTACTACGTTATGAAAAAGTAATTCATACGAAATTTGAGAGGTTTAAACATTTTTTTAGGTAGTTGAGCACTTTACTTTTTTTATTTTTACACCTTTAATTACGACCTTTAATTTTTGTTTTCTCGATTTTTCGTCAATTTTTTCCCTCGCCAATAGACATAATATAATTTTCTCAAAACTTTTTATGCTCTGTAGCATTTTCTAAGTTAACACAGACGGGTCGTTTTCATTTCAAGTAGTTTTAATAAAAATAATAATTCCAAAAGATGTTTAAAAAAATATGTATTCTGGATGACAGTATGCGATTGTTGAAAAACTTACGTAATTACTCCGAAGATCGAGCCGAATAATAATTTCCCTTCTCGCAAGAAGGATGGGTTTTTCTGTGCTCGCTCACAACTTGCAACAGATATTGTTTTTGGTCTTCGTTTTTCGTAATCAGACCGTTGAAGTCTTTCATCAAAGAAACGGCTCGCTCAGCTATGTCGTTCACAACTTGCATGTTTTTAAAAAGTAATCAAGCACGTGTTATAATCCTGATTAAAGTCCCAAAGTGAAGGATTCAAGTCGATAAAAATGCACGCCAGCTCAAATCGTTCGAATAAACTTTTTTACATTTTTATTTTCACGTGTACTGTGACGTACCTCAATACAGCACTACTGGAAACAGTCAAAAGAATCGCGAAAAGAACTCACGGACAGTCAGAGAAACAAAGGTGCAGTAGCGTCAACAGCGCCGCGGTTTGTAACTCTCGAATCCGTATGACTTTGTTTTCTTACTCCAAAACAACATATTGCTTCAAAAAAACACGCATACTTGTTAGACGTTCAGTAATGTAAACACCGTGTTCTTATTCATCAAGTGGTTGATATAATTTTCACAACCGAATTACTTGATGTAATTGCTTGATGATGATTCTTGATCTGCAAATACAAATTGTTTATGGTAAAAAAAATAAAAATTGTGTATTTTTACAGAAAAAATAAAATCAAGCCTTACATTGGATCACGCACTAAGATTTTCTGCATCGAGATAAAAAAAAATGTGTACGCCGATAATCATGAAAAAGGCGGTTGAGCACTAACTAAAAAATTCTTTAGAACCCTCAAATTCTGCAAAACTTTCTTTTTCTTAACATACTTCAATTTTCCGATGAGAAGAAAAATCGATTTTTTTACTACCCTAATATATATATCAACCACTCCAACGATGCAAACTTCGCAAAAATAAGTGAGACTTCGAGTAATGACGATCGACGATCGACCCATTTAAAACGCAATTCCATTTCACAATTTCCTCGAATTTCGTCAGATCTTGACGGATTGATATCGTTTATTAATACTCTGTCTATAAATAACGGCCACGGTGGACAGATAGCAACTGGATCTCTCAGAACCAATCATTGAATCAAACACAACTTTGCGTTCGATAATCCTCGATTCTGACACAAAACAAACAGTGATGTTTATCACTTGGTTTCATTTTTTTTGTCATCGTATAATATATTTGCTTGGAAAAAGCTGCGAAGATAAATTTTCTAAGAGGGACAGCGTGTCGTGGCAAATAACTGTATCACGTCCGCGGCTAGACTGGCCTCAAAGTTCAGAATATTTTTACATTAGCGTTCATCTTGCGAGCTCCAAGTTCGTTCTTTTCCACGCGTCTTCTTTCTGGCACCTCTGCGATGTTTTGAGCCCGAGACTACTAGGCATCACGGAAAAACAAAATATCTTGATGAATCAAATAAGCGAAGTGGAGTTGATATTTTGTTCACTGAACGATTGTTGTCATTATTCTTATATACAGGGTGTCCAATAGGAATTTGCTGAAACTAATCGACTGTCATTTTAAAACACGTGCACAGAATCAGAAAAGCCAAATTGCTTTAAATAGAGGAAACTCTGCAGTTTTAAACGCACATAAATAAAACCCAGTCAAATATTTTTTATGTCAATTTATTACATCTTATAAAAATAACGAAAAAGTACAGTGATTAATGATAGATATTTTCGAAGTGCGAACCGTTAGATTGTGCACAAAAATCAATTCTCTTTTGAAAATTGTGAAAAACTGTGATCAACATATCGTTCGTAATGCCGCGAACCACTTTCTGGATGGCCGCGATCAGTTCTTCTACTGTGCTGGGGTTTTTAGCGTAACAATGATCTTTAATGTAACCCCACAAGAAAAAATCACAAGGGTTCAGGTCCGGTGAGTACGGAGGCCATTCTAGTCCGCCTTGAGCAAATTTAGGGTACCCCAGACCGATTACTCTAGTCCCATATACGCGATGAATAGATTCAAACGCCTCATGAGTCCGGTGCGGCGTCGCTCCATCTTGCATGAAGTAAACATTTTTAACCAGTCCCCTCTTTTTTGCATAAGGGAAAAATTTCGTTTCCAAAAGCTGTTTGTAACTCTCTCCTGTTACCGTAGATTCCAAGAATTGCAAATAAATTCCTTTTACTGAAATCGCTGCCCATGCCGTTACTTTCTGTGGATGAAGGGACTTCGCTAGCGATATGTTGGGATTTTCCGTTCCCCAAAACCGATAATTTTGCTTGCTTACGTACCCATTCATCCAAAAATGTGCTTCATCGGAATAAACAATCAATTTCTCATTAAGTTCTTCAGCTTCAAACATTCCCGTAATAGTGTTACAAAATTCGATGCGTTTCGTCATGGCATGTGCAATTAACAATTGATGACTGCTTATTTTATACGGATGAAACTTTAAAAAATATTTCAAAATGTGGTGTAATGATGATTTGGTTATTTTTAATGCTTGAGCCGCTTTCCGAATCGAATCATTTGGATTTTGTTTGAAATAATTCTCAACTTCGTTGATCTTCTCTGGTGTAGTCACCGTAACAGATGGACCTGGCAACTCGTGTCTACGGTCCTGGAGTGTACCATACTTCACGAAGTTATCGATTATCCTAGAAAAATTAACGTAAAATTACTTCAATGCAGTTTAATTGAATTGAAACACAAGTTGTGTGATAGATGAATATGAATAAATATTAAATTCTTACCTTTTCAGAGTGTTTTCGCTGGCAACTCTATGAGTTCCAAACTTAGTACGGAACCCTCTATACGCATTACTATAAATTTTTCCCCTCGAGAAGAAGCACTCAATAAGATATACTTTTTCTTCCGTCGCGAGCTCACTCATTTTGACGCGCGCGTACTTGTTTCAACCATCGCTGGAATAAAACTGCAGGGTCTCAGGTATGCGCCTTAGAAAAAGGGACCCCTATTGAATTCATGGAGGGAAGAGACATTTATTTAGTTTTAGCAACTTCCTATTGGACACCCTGTATGTATGCGTTCTGGTCGAATTTCGGACAAAAATAATTGCGCGGTTTAAGGGGTCAGTCCACTTTGGGAATTTAAAAAAATCGACAGCAAGCAAGACTTGGAAAACTCGACGATGATGAGCAATCAGAAGGGATTTTGTACGGTGCAGGAATTGCCGATTGAGTTTAGGTAAGAGTTTTTCATAGTATAAACTTCAAACGCGTTTTTCTCGAAACAACGTTTTCAAAATCTAGCTCCATCGTATCTCTAAAACTAATAAACCGATTCTCTTGAAATTTGAACCACATATTGTAAACATGATTCGCAACAAGATGACCCTCGATGGTTTTAAAAGTTTGGTTTTTACTTTTTTTTTTTGCGAAAAACTGCGAAAAACGCGTTTTTTAAACTTTTTTCGTTTTTCATCTGCCATTTTTTTATTTTTTGATAAAACTTTATATCCGAGGGTCATTTTGTAGCTGGTGTCATACTGAATCTAATGGACTTTGATTTTTTTGCTTCAGACAAGCCGTTGCCGAGTTGCGATGAAGCTACCTAGCCCACCTTTTTTTGAGGCGTTACGATAAACTATGCTTTTTGTATTTAAAAATGAATAAAATTGAATTAATTTTTTTTTAATGTATTTCAAGACTTTATTTATCAAGCCCAACAACTTTTATATTCATATCTTTTATAAAATCCTCAAAAAAATCGCGAAATAGCCTTTTTTCGTCGCTCCAAAGTGGACTGGCCCCTTAATGAGGAAAAGCATTATGAAAAAAATGCCGCAGACGGTTTCAGATTTTTGTGTGGGTTATTTGTGTAGGAAGGAGACGTTTAGAAAGTTTTGCAATGCTCTATATAATTCCATTCTGGTTAATCGTCACGTACGGAAATTCCGCTTCCCGTTCGACCCTCCCATACATTTTGTTGTTATGCCGTAAACAAATTTCAATATTAGCTTTAATTTAATCAGAGCATTTCCCGAATAAATTTAAATACCAACATGTAGAGATGAAACGATCACGGGCCATCTACCTAGGTGGGTAAAAATTGCATTTTCCAAAAATATTTTTATTCGATAGTTATCTTTTAGCTATATTCCCTGAAAATTTCATTGAAATATTCGTAAAATTGAATGAGCTACAGCTTCTAACAGCCTATACTTCGAACGTTGAACACGTTTTTCTCGAAACACTGTTTTCGAAGTCGTTGGACATGATAGCTCGCGAACCACCTGATGGATTGTTTCCAAATTTACAGGATGTACGATGAGCAAAATTTAAAGGTCTTTGACGATCTCACTTTTTCAAAATCGACCTTCATTTCTTGACAGTTACGTAAGAATGACGACCTCTTTTCATAGATTTTCTATGCTCGAGTTTCAATGCGTCGCCACGGTGTTAAAAATATTATTTAAAAAATCGACGATCGTCAAAGACTCGTTTTTATTATTAATTTGAATAAACGTCTTGGTTTTCAGATTTTGGATGGACCGTTTAAGCTGGAGAGTGTCCACCGCCAAATGTCGCGAAAAAATTTCACCTGCCAGCGGTTATTTTTCTGTTGCTTTTCCGTATTTTTTTGCGTTTTTCTATTTTACAGCTGTATCTTTGTATAAAAAAATAGGTTCCTTGTTCACCAACCGTTTTCTAGAAAAAAATCTGAATCAGGTCATTTTTTCGGCCTCTAGGTAGATATAGCCCCTTATTAAAAAGAAAAAAAATTTCAACTGGAAATTGAAGACTCATTCAACGGATCATGCCTGTTACGATTGATTTTATCTTCCGCCTAGGACATATATTTGAGGAGCTGGCGAACAAAAACGGACTCGTCCAAATAACGTCAAATGTTTTTTTCTTTCGTGTTCTTCAAGCACCCCTTTATTAGGTCCCAAAATATTTTGCATCAAATCCGGCTCCAAACACGTCATAATCGGTTAAAAACGGCCTTTACAAGCAGAAACGGACTCGTCCATAGCTGGCTGGACGAAAAATGAGTAACAGATGGCCACAGTGATGACGATGAAGACATTGAAGGCGGTTGTTGTGAGCCTGGCATGGAAGAGTTTCTGTAGGATTATTAAATTGATAATAAAAAAACAACTTTATATTTAATTCAACGAATCTGTTTTATTCCATAACCGGATATGTCCATATGATTGTCATTCAAAAGCGAAGTTGTCCACCATTCTCATTTGAAACCGGACTTATCCAAACTAAAATAAACACATGGTACTTGATGTTTTTATTATACTAGCGTCCAGTCCAGGCTTACATTTTGATAGAGGTTTCATATATTAACGCTTAAGGGGCTACACTAGTGTGAATGCTGAAAATTTGGGAGCTTTTCGGGATTTTTTTGGAAGAAAAGTACTCAATTAAATGTTTCGAAAAATTAAGAATATATTTGGCTATATTTGACCTACATTACATAATTTTTTCATAGAAAAATATTGAGACCCAAGCGACTTATGCGCTGCCTTCGGAGGAGCCAAAAAAAAGTTCCTCTGCTGACATGATTCCGGTCGATTGAGTAGCTAAAACCGAAAAAGGAAAAAAATGTTAAACTCGAAGGTATTTCCTGTACAATGACGTAGGATTTTCGAAAATTACAAAAATCTAACAAAATGGCGTAGCTATGAAAAAAAGTCTGTTTTCTTGCTTATAAAATGGTCGGTTTTTTCAATGCCAAACCGTCAAGTTTCATCCAATCAAATATATCCTACGTCATTGTAGAGTAAATATATTCAAGAGTACTCAGTTCAAATTTCAAGTCAATCGGATAAAGGCTCTTTCAGTTACAATATCAGCAAATTTGAAAAATCTCATTTCATATTCTTGAAAGTATAAAAATCTCATCTCATATTCTTGAAAGTATAAACTGTCGAAAAAGGCAAAAAAATCGATTTTTTTAAAGTGTCACACTGGTATATCCCCTTAACAATTCTAACTCATCTCTATTTGGTTATTTTGGTTTTTGACCTCTCCTGTAAAAAGTAATTCATGGACAAGCCCCGTTCTGTTCGCCTCCTCCTCATTTGAGAATTTCAAGTCTCGTTTTTCCCCTCTGCATTTCCTATACATTCTTAAGGTAGTACACGCACGAACCTTCTCATTACAAAAAAATTGTTTTTTTGTATGCTGTAATGGAGACATAAAAAATGACGTCCGCGAAAATTCTGCAGGCCCTACCGGCTAAATACAATAGTAATTAATTCACGAAATCAATACATTTAACCCGCACTATATAGGGACTCCGTGCGGATCGAACTTTGGAACGGAAATAATAATAGGTCCCGATTAGATCAGAGCTATGCGAAAAGCGACGAATAACAAGAAAACTATCGGGTTCACGTATGATCCATAAAAAATATAGGTTACGGGACATTTCGAGCTGATATGATCGATTCAATCGACTCATTTTTGCGTTCGCTAGCCGCGTCTGCCATCTCTCTTGTTGCAATATGCACATTGCACATACACTACAACACACGATTACACATACGGTAAACAAACACACGCTTGACATGTATCGAAAGCACCTGAATACAGCGTTGCCACGGATATTGCCAGAATTATGAAATGGCGGCCTGTGACAACTCAAGTCAAATCTGATTGCGATTTTTACTTCACTTACCAAACTATAATACAAACAGTTATCACATGCACTTCTCAAATAACTATTTTCTGCATCATGTTTATTATTACACCCAAATACATTATATTTTGCTTTTTTCAGATTCGATAATTTATAGATTTTCTGTTGACCAGTCAATCCGCTAGTACTACCTTAAGAAAATGAAAAATATGTAAGTTTTGGGCTTCCCAATAATGTTCACGCACCGTGTAAAAATCGGCACAATTTTCCTCCATTCCGCTCGTCGATATTTCATTAACGCTACGATCGAAAAATCCGAGCCCGGAAATACGTACATTTTCCTTTACGTCCAATCTCATTACTCTTTGCGCATGGAAAGCGTGACGCTTCCACGAACTTGCGTAACCCGAAAGATCCTCAACGAAAATAACTTTCATTACAATTCTCCATTTCACTCTGCAGTATTGACTCAGTTAGAACAATCGAGTTGATTCGTACTCGGTGGATAATTCATACCGCGACGTAACGTGAATCGTAATCGCTCCTGTAACGAAATATATTTTATTCCGTTCCTGTGGTATGTATTCGTGCACGAGTTACCAGGGCGATTTCGACTATCGGGATATTCATGGCGACGCAGGATCGCGAGTGAGTCAGAGAAATAATAATTGGACGATAATAGCCCTCGGACGAACGAAGAATACGCGGGTTTGCGTTGTCGAGTGGTTCGTTACGAGAAACGAAGATGAATCGGAGCCTCGATTGCTCAACATTGCGAAGAAAGACTCGACGCTGTCGTCATCACAACGGTCGACGACACACGGCACCTTGTGATCGTCTATCGATCGTATGTTCTTCTCGTTTTTTTTTCCCCGAGAAATCTCGGAGATCTTGCGACAACATCAATGACGAATTCGATCGTCTTTTATTACGGACAATCCTACATTTTCTTCCGCGTTAATGTCGTTGCTTATCTCGAAGGCGACGAGCCTCGTGACGACGTTCAATAAACATGAGATATTAATAGTATTTCCTTCCTGGCGATAATTTATATTTGACCACGACGAACTGTCCACTTTGACGTCTATATTTATGGCCGTGGAAGCCCCGGAGATGAGACAGCGTCATTTTTTAAATATCTTTTCGCAGCAGTTTTTGAGACACCCATGGAAAATTGGCCCTCGTCGTTGATGGGAATTGAGAGCGGAGAGATTGTGGATCGCGATTGTTGCGTGGAGATATCGAAAGAATGATAAATATGCGACGGTATCAATTCTCAACGTCGATGAGTGAAAGTAATTTCAAGGAGAAATGGGAAAATTATCAGTTTATCATTTTTCACACTTTTCATGTGACGTAGTCTCACGAGGAGATGTAACGGTAATGAAAGTTTGAAAGAAGCGACTCCAGGCGACGTGATCCGACTTCGAAATTAATTTTCATAAAGATTATTGACTTCACAATTTTTTAGTATTCATTATCGTATTGCTGAATATTGTTTTTAAATTGCAGAATGATTATTGATTATCTTTATTGAAAAGTTATTGGGAGTACAAATAAGACTTCGCCGTTCGACAAAAGATGGTCTCACCAGGAGGTTATGGTTGAAATTGTCAGATGTAAAACGTCATATCGTAAGGTTGGTCATCTGGCAAGACCATAACTTTTGATTTATTACTTCTTTAATTTGAAGAAATCTGCAGCTGAGGCGTATCGATTGCTTGTAGAAGCATATGGTGAGGCTGCTTTAAGGTTGTCCCACGCCAGGCTTCAATCCATAGGATTTTCACAATTTTTTGTTTAGCTTCACTAAATATATTAATAATTATCTCTGTAAAATTTCAGGGTCGTTTATCGACCTAATTACAGAGAAAATAAATATTAAAATTGGGTATTTTTGTGAAGGAATTCCGAGGCGACATAAAAAAAAACCCAATTTCCGGTCGCTACAAAAGTGTATATAATAGTGGGAATCTGTCAGATTCTTAAAAATAATCACATTTACATACTCAATCCAGTGCTCTCAGAAAAATTACGCTTATTGACCTAATTTTTATGCAATACCAAGTTTAATTTGAACTTCCGGTATTGTATTTATTACAACTTGCTACGATAAAGGCCTCTGAAGTAACTCTAGTGGCAGCCCTTGCGGCGAATTTTGGCTAAATTTGGATTGGTTTTCGTCTGCTAGTGCAGTATGCCGGTTGCCATTTAAATCAGGTGTTTGCGCGAATGACAGTACCGCGTGTGACGTACACTTTGTAAAAACAGCGTTTCACGTCATATTTGGGATTGTTGACGCGTGTTTGAGGAAGAACTTGTCCCGTCACAGTCCTTTTCTCATCAGCAACAATTTTTCGAACTTCCGATGTATGATGACTAGCGTAAAGTTTTCTGCCTATATTACAACATCCTTTATATAAATTTCCTATGCAAACAATAACTTAAACAGAAGCTTTGTTGTACGGCAGAAAATAATGTGTGTGCAGCCAATGTACGCAATTTCATTAACATTCTCTTCGTCACATGCCTTTAGATATGCTTTTAGGGCGAGAGGAAGTCATGAGGATACATTAAAATCCGCAAGTAATCGTTATTAGTTCCATCACACTATTTTATTTTATTTACAAGCACATTCCATTCACAATGTGAGATCTACAATCGATGATGCTTGCTCAAGCTGTTTTGCCACCGGCAGCCGTTGCGCGGCGCCACCACGAAAGTCTCTTCGGAGGCCTAAACGGATGTGACAGCAAGGCAACAGCTGACTGTAGTCCTAACCTCATCTCACTCATTCGAATTTCCACACATATTTCATTTTTAACCGACATATTTCGCTGACAAATTTTCCACGCTTTTTACCAGTCGTAGCCCGAATACAATGCTTTATATTTCCCGCACCTGACATTGTTTTCGACAGATCAACGTTGAAAAGCATATGGAGGTTAAACTCGCCTGGTTGAGTAAAAAGAGACGGAGAGAGAACCAATATTGCCAAATATCAAACTTAGAAATACTGCGCGAATCGTTGGAATAACTATGGAAACTAACAAATGGAAAATTTAGTTATTACAATTTTTTTGCATATGTTAAGGAGGTACGGTGATGACCATGCTAGTAAACTTAGAGTCTGTTTCACGCCGCATTATCACCACGTTATAGATATATGTATATGGCCTATTTTTCGAGAAATATTTGTTAAGTATTGAATTTCGAGTTTCCTATTCTTTTTATAATATGAAAACAACCTTCATAATCTACCACTCGACTTCAGTAGTACGCCATATCGTTGACGTTTAGCATCGTCGCATTTTCGGTGGCTGTCATCGGCGCCCGGCTTATTATTTTTTATAGCCGGTTAACATGGAGAATGAAAATACTGTGGAAGTTTATCAAAAGAGTAACGGGATTGTACCTGAAGTCCAGTTTAGAGACAAATGTAGATTCTGACGGACAAGAATTAGAAAATGAAAAGATAATATTGCGATTGCAAATAAAAAAAACGTCGCGTTGAAGTCAACCTCAATGTCCAATGTCCAATCTGTCCAAAGTCAAAACATATTTCATCGATTGGTATGTTAGTTTTCCCTTTCCCAATTTTCACAATATTTGCAGGTATAAAAAGGAACGTTTATTTTATATGACGGTTCTCCCATGCTGGATTTATATATTGGGTTGGTACAAAAATCTTGCAACACTTTTTTTTCAATTAAAATACTTTTCCTAATAACGAAGTTCGAGAACATTCGAGAATAGGAAATACAAGAATGGTCTAGAACCTTCCATGCCGCAGGATATATAAGCGAGTCAGTTGTTCCGTGGAGTCACTATGAGCAAAGATGGATCAACGTGCACTTCGAGCAATCGCATATTACGAATTCTTGCAAGGACATTCTGCAAGAGCCGCGGCCCGTAATATGTGCAGTGCGTTCAAGGCTAATGTAGTTAATTGTTCAACGGTCTCCCGTTAGTATCAGCGTTTTCATTCTGGCGATACATCTTTTGAAGACAAACCTAGGTCCGGCAGGGAATCGATTGTGGACGATGAAGAACTGCGAGCACTTATAAAGGCAAAGCCTAATATGTCGTCACGAGAATTAGCCAACAAACTCAACTTCGGTCATCCTACGGTCCTTCGACATTTACAAGAGATGGGATATAGGAAAGTTGTTTCGTCTTGGATACCGCACAATCTCAGCGAATCAAACAAAGCAACACGCATGTCCATCTGTCTTTCACCCCTGCCTCGTCTGCAAAGAAAGGATTTTCTTCAAGACATAATCACTGGGGATGAAAGCTGGGTATTGTATGTTAATCACCCGCGCAAGTGTCAGTGGCTACCGAAAGGGGAAAAACCAGAACCGACCCCTAAACGGCCCCGTGAAATGAAGAAAGTTTTACTCTGTTGGTAGGATTCTGAGGGCATGCTCTATTACGAATTTTTGCCAACCAATACCACAATATATGCAGAGATTTATTTTGCACAACTGCAAAAGGTGGCTAAAATTATGAAACAGAAAAGGCGTAAACGTCTTCAAGTTCGGCTTCTCCATGACAATGCTCGACTGCACGTCGCTAAGATGACACAAGAAACTATTTCGCAGCTAGGATGGGAAGTTCTACCACACCCACCGTGTTCACCAGACTTATCACCTACCGACTATCAACTATTTCGAGCTTTGAAGAACTATTTACGGGATACAAAATTTGATCATCTGTCGGATCTCAAAAAATACATTGGACGACTTTCTTAATTCATGACCAAAAGAATTCTGGTCTGCAGGCGTGCAAATTCTACCAGAGCATTGGGCAAGAGTTGTAGATGCAGAGGGAGCCTACGTTACTGAATAATCGTTTATTGTTAAAATAAAATATTTGTTTTCTTACTCGTGTTGTGTGTTGCAAGATTTTTGTACCAACCCAATATAAATGCGTTGTATAGGTACATGTCGCCAGAAAAATTGAGATGCCTTTGCTGTACATAAAAGAACTTCAAGTAAATATCGACGAAAGGTCCTTTATAACCCATTAAAAAATGTACGGCTTCGCACAATCATATTTTTAATTCGCGTTGAAAATATCCTATAGACGAATCAAATTTGCGCGGGTATCCGGCGTTGCCACACGTCGTGCAAGATGGCTGCTGTTAGGTCACGAGAAGTCTCGCTCTCCGAAAACTTTGGTTTTTGTGACTTTATTTCTAAATTCATTGCTTATTTCTGCGGTGAGCTTTCCAATTCAAGGTGCCTTATCGATAACAAAGATTCAACGAACGCAACCATCAGTTTTTTTTACGTGTTTCTTGGCTCCAAGTAGAACAAAAAAATCGATATATGAGAGGACAGGCACATTTTGTCGTCTACGTGTGACTAATTCACCAACTTTAACAATTAATAACTCGGAAAGTGTACGGTAAATCTCGTGGAAACTCCGCATACGCATGGACGAAGGTCTCGACAATGCTATAAAAAAAATCGGGCTTTTATCTTGAACTCGCTCTAATCACCGTACCTCCTTAATAATATAAATTTTACAAGTCTCAAGTATGATCAGTGGTATGACTAGTGTGAAGCGATAGGATTACTTTAAGTGAGGGAATTTGTCCGTGGTTTCAAAAGTTTAAGAACGGTGAGTTTGACATCGAAGACAAAGAACGTAGCGGAAGGCCGGCGGCAGGAAATCAAAAGTTCCCGCAAATGACGCTTATTCGGCTCGAAACTCGACATTTTTGCACAAAAAAAACTATTGCGATGCCGATACAAAATCGCTAATATTTCAAGGTTATGGTTTTGCCAGATGTCCAACCTTACGAAATGGCGTTTTACATCTCACAGTTTCAACCACAACGCCTCGTGGGGCCATCTTTTGTCAAACCGTGGAGCCTTGTTTGTACTCCCAATACATCGAATTACAGGATTGCACTTAGAGCAACACGGCAAAGGGTTTCGTAATGTGGATATAAAACACTAGAAACGTACCAAAGATTTCCGCAAAATATTGCAAAAGCTCCTAACCCTTCGGCACACTTCCGCCACGAACCTCTGACTGCATAAGGTAAATGTCCCAATTATTGAATAGGTCCCAATTATTGAACACTATCTTGTATTTTTATTATTTCTCATTCACCTGCACGCATTTACGTATTTATAAAAATTTCATTACATATATGGAACTTTTAGCTATCGAAATGTTACCTTACTTGTGCAAAAAAAGCTTTAATTGATAGAGCAAAAATTATTTAATCAGCAACGGTGACCCGATTTGACGTATCGTGGTAACTGCTTATCGTTTTTGCTAAGACGCGCCGCTTCATGCGTAAGGGCATACAAAATTCAAAAACTGTCGCATCTCAAAAAGTAACGGCGTTTCAGGTTCCTCAGAAAATTTCTTACAAATAACAATTTTTATGAAATTTTTTTATTTAATTATTTGTTAAAAAATACGGTGTTCGATCATTGGGACATAGGAAATGCAGTGTGTCCCAATTATTGAACACTCAAATTCTCCAAGATGGCGTCATTAAACCCAACAAAACATCGAGACAGTTAACGTGTGACAAATCGTCACACGTTGGATCGAATCGGATTTGTTCAAACAAAAACTGCAAGTTCCTGAATAAACTTACCTTTATTCTTTTAATAATAACTCTAAGATCGTCAAATATATTTTTTATTTGTATTTTCGTGCAATAAACATAAAAAGGAAAGTAAAAAGAGAATATAACCTAAATGTAACTGAAAAATTCGAATGTACTGTTCATTATTTTTTGCTCTCCGATATTTCAGGGAGCCAAACTGCGACAAAATCAAACAAACACAGAACATAAAAACGAGGAAGCTGAAAATAAAAATAAAATGAAGTTCGAGTCGAAAAGCAAAAATAAACCAAATGCGAATGAACCAAAAACCTGTCAAAAGAGTCTATATATATATTTTTGTATTTTTACATGATCAACAAAAGATTATTTAAGTGTTTCATTTTGCTTTTATCTCTTAATATTGTACCCGAAATAATATTTTCAGAACGAAAAGAGAATTCTCGAGAGTGTTCAATAACTGGGACATGCCTGTTCAATATTAGGGACACAGGCACTTCCAGTGTTCAATAATTGGGACATTTGCATGCTTCACATTGTTATTCTTTTTTTTCATTTGAAATCATTTAAAAATACTTTAAAGGGTGATTTTTCGAAAGTAAAAATATCAAAGTATCATTTGAACCTGAAGGCGATGGTTTTTTCTTGATTTTATATTTTTTTTCTCACCGAATTCAATCCCCCAGATCCTTAGCTGTTCAATAATTGGGACATTTACCTTATGTGGTCGATCAGACCCCAGACGTTTTTCAGATCGCTGCATTTCGGTAAATATGCATTTTTTTTGTAGAGACGTTTTTTGTAGTCACCGATCCTTATTTTATGGCCCAAAATGTAATTTATAACAAAAACAAAAATTAAGTGCCCGAAAATCGTTCAAAGTGGTAGATGCGTTGAAGAATACGTCCTTGCACGGAAAAGAGCGAAATTTTTTTTCTTCAAAATATTTTTTAAAGTCGTCTGAGGTTTTAGACAGGAAGGTTTGTAGATACGAGAAAAAGACAATGTGGACCGTCTTTCCAAAAAGTATATTTATTCGAAGATTTGAATTTGAGCATTTTCGGGATAGTGAAAAATGGAAAAAATCGACTCCTTCGGCAGATTAATTGTTGAAAACGTATACTTTCCACATTTTTGTTTACTTCAATGACTTATTGTTATTCACATTTACCGCCATCGACGCATAAGTACATTCGGTGCCCGTTGCACATAGCCCTCCTGCATAACAGGCACTTGCTTTCAGTTTTGTGGTCGGAATTCTAAATACATAATTTACTAAAGTAGCGCTAAATAAAAAATATCTATGAGCATTTTCTATCGTAACTCACTTAAATGTAGTAATAAAACACCAAATTTCACGAAAAAATGTTTTCGCTTTCACCGAACTACTGCATTAACGGGGTCGATTCGACCCCAGGTCCTTTTTCGACAGATGTCCTCAGTACACGGGCTAGGATGTAGGATGGGGGCCGAGTGTCCACCTATAGAGTAGGAGTCAGGGAACATTCGAGCGTCGCAGTGCGGCCGAATAGATTATCCCATTTTGCAATACAGTCAGTTGAAAAAAAATGGGGTCAAAATGACCCAGTGTGCACTCGAAGGGTTCAGCCTTGGAGAACCTCCTGGAAAAACACATGTGTAGTAAAAAGAAATCCATTATTTTTGCATGAAATTGAAGGCTTTATTTAGCACAGTTAGAATGGTCCGATTTAGGTCAAATATTCACCGTTTTCATCGACAACTTGTTGCCATTTTGAAGGTAATTTCATGATACCTTTCTCATAGAAACCCTCGTCCCTATTGGCAAAACACTGGGCCAGTCGATTTTCACAAGCTTCTCTTGGGGCGAATGTTTCACCAGCAAAATCATTCGCCATAGACAGGAACAGGTGGTGATCGCGTGGTGCCAGATCCGGACTATAAGGTGAATGCATAAGATGCTCCCAACTAAGCTTCCGGAGCTTCTGGAGAGTCACTATCGATGGGTGGCCTAGCGTTGTCCCGATGGAACACAATTCCTCTCCTATTGCCCAAAGCTGGCCGTTTCTGGGCGATTGCTTCCTTCAAACGGTCCAATTGTTGACAGTACAGGTCCGAATTATGAGTTTGGCCGTAGGGGAGCAGCTCATAGTAGACGATTCCCTGCCAATCCCACCAAACACACAGCAAAATCTTCCTGATCGTCAATCCTGGCTTGGCTACCGTTTGCACCGGCTCACCGCGATTCGACCACGACCGTTTTCGCTTGAAGTTGTCACAAGTGACCCACTTTTCATGACCAGTCACCATCCGCTCCAGAAATGGGTCGATTTTGTTGCGATTCGCAGATGGAAATTCGGTCCATGAGGTTTTGTTTGCGTTAACTCGTGTGGCACCCATACATCGAGCTTTTTCTTGTATCCAGTCTTATTCAAGTGGTTCAAAACGGTTTTTCGTACAATTATAAGCTCCTGTGCAATCGAAACGTCGCTTACATGACGGTCGTACTCGAAGATTTCCATTATTTTATCGACATATTCGACAATTGGCCTTCCAGAGCGTGGTGCATCTTTGACATCAAAATTACCGAAACGGAATCGACGAAACCAAAATTGCGCGTGATTGGCTGTTACAGTATCAGGACCATAAACACTATTCACGTTTTCAGCCGTCTGGCTTTCGTTTTCGCCTTTATCGAAGAAAAACTGTAAAATATGGCGTATTTTCACTTTGCTCATGGCCATCTTTGACGCGCGCTCAAATAATATTGAGTCAAGCAATTACAAAACTACCTAAGATGTTTATTTTAGTACGAAATCTTATCTTTCTAACGCCATCTAGCGTAATCCGATCGCACTTATAAAACGCGAGATACAGATCACTAAAGCCATCTATTACAAAAATAGAAGATTTCTTTTCACTACACCTAACATAATGGGTTAGAGGATTGGAAATTCAAAGGCAAGAAAATAGAGGTGGTAAACGAGTTTTATTATTCAAGATTTTGGTTCTCATCCAGAAACTCCGTGACAAGACACCTGAATATGCTGATGACAAAGGCAAGAAAAGCAGAAAATGCATGCAGGGAGTGCTGAAAAATGCAAAAATAGACGAACTCAAATATAGGTCGCAACTCATGGAGTCGTTGGTGAAGGAAGGAGTATTATACGGGGTGGAAATTTGGGGATGGCAAAAGAGGGAAGAACTAGAGAAGTTACTAGGGAGATATGTGAATGGTCGCTCCAACTACTGTAAAACAGAAGTTCGTTTGGGTTTATGGGGTTCCGCCTTCCGAAATATCAATTGTTTTTCCTAAAAATCGACTTTTTTCGACATATCGACCCGAATTCAAAACCGTTTTTCTTCTTCCCAAGCTAATTGCCTTACCCTAACCGTAATGGATTCACTCGAAAGTACTTACTACGTCCATGAGTGATTCCAGCCTCTTGAAGCACAGAGTTATAAGAACAGGGGGGGGCCGACTGCTGTGAAAGGCAAACGTAAACGACGAGAGACTACAAGTGGCCACGGGAGCCCTTAAAACAAATATTAATCGCAAGAGCTATACAGATCGCAGATCTCGAGTGTTCCATTTACAACGGACATTGATACTACCGGGTGATCGGCACCGTCATAAAAAGACTTATCGCGAAGACGATCTGGCGCGTGGGCGCAGAACGAAAACGATACGGCGATAAGGGAATTACAGATTAAACCGATACGGGGGGGCCTCGACGCTCGTTCGACCACGTAATTCACTCTCGATATCCATTCGAGAGAGAGAGAGAGAGAGCTCGTAGATAAAAAATTGTGTTTCTTCCCCTCGAGACTCTTGTTTGTACCTCGATAAGCTGGACGCGTTCTATTTTTACTCATGCACTCTTTCAAATTGGTACCCCAATGACAGTCGGATCGTTGAAATATTTTCAAAAAATGTTGCTCCGAGATTTTTAGGACGTTTTTATTTCTACCGGCCCGTAAGGTAAATGTCCCAATTATTGAACAGGTCCCAATTATTGAACACTATCTTGTATTTTTATTATGTCTCATACACCTGCATGCCTTTACTTATTTATAAAATTTCATTACATATATGGAACTTTTAGGTATCGAAATGTTACCTTACTTGTGCAAAAAAAGCTTTAATTAATAGAGCAACAAATTATTTAATCAGCAACGGTGACTCGATTTCACGTCTCGTGGTAACTGCTTATCTTTTTTGCTAAGACGCGCCGCTTCATGCGTAAGGGCATTAAAAATTCGAAAACTGTCGCATCTCAAAAAGTAAAGGCGTTTCAGGTTCCTCAGAAAATTTCTTACAAATAACAATTTTTATGAAAAAAACTTAATTTAATTATTTGTTAAAAAATACGGTGTTCGATCATTGGGACATAGAAAATGCAGTGTGTCCCAATTATTGAACACTCGAAGTCTCCAAGTTGGCGTCCTTAAACCCATCAAAACATCGAGACAGTTAACGTGTGACAGATCGTGTGAATCGGATTTATTCAAACAAAAACTGTAAGTTCCTGAATAAACTTACCTTTATTCTTTTAATAATAACTCTAAGATCGTCAAATATATTTTTCATTTGTATTTTCGTGCGATAAACATAAAAAGGAAAGTAAAAAGAGAATATAACCTAAATGTAACCTAAAAATACGAATGTACTGTTCAATATTTTTTGCTCTCCGATATTTCAGGGAGCCAAGCTGTGACAAAATCAAACAAAGACAGAACATGAAAACGAGGAAGCTGAAAAGAGAAAGAAAATAAAGTTCGAGTTGAAAAGCAAAAATAAACCAAATGCGAATGAACCAAAAACCCGTCAAAAGAGACTAAATATATATTTTTGTATTTTTACATGATTAACAAAAGATTATTTAAGTGTTTGATTTTGCTTTTATTTCTTAATATTGTACCCAAAATAATATTTTTAGAACGAAAAAAGAATTCTCGAGAGTATTCAATAACTGGGACGTGCCTGTTCAATATTAGGGACATAGGCACTTCCAGTGTTCAATAATTGGGACATTTGCATTCTTCACATTGTTATTCTTTTTGTTCATTTGAAATCATTTAAAAATGATTTAAAGGGTGATTTCTCGAAAGTAAAAATATCAAAGTATCATTTGAACCTGAAAGCGATGGTTTTTTCTTGATTTTATATTTTTTTCTCACCGAATTCATTCCCCCAGATCCTTAGCTGTTCAATAATTGGGACATTTACCTTATGTAAAGTGAATATTTCTATGCCGCGAATGCCGAATTATTAATATCCCTTTAAGGGGTTAGACTACTGTGAAAATGGCGAACACTCGTTCGTCGCTTGAGACAATTCAAATTGTAAATGAAGGTCCGACATATTGTGCAGCTATCGCTGATTGAAGGTTAAGCTATTATTACAACTATAGAACTGCTAGTAAGACTTTGAACGCGTTTTTTGTCGAAACTATGGTGGTTCAAAATGGTGTACGGGATTTCTCGAGATGTAATTAACGGATTAAAATTTGGCACACTTTTTTAGTGTAATAGTAGTTTCGTATTGACCAACGTTTCTCTTACCATTTTTTGTCTTTTATTAGTTATTAACAATCACGATGTCCTGTTTTCTGGAAAAATCGAAAAGATTCAAAAAAGTTTGTTCGATTATTGAAACACGATGACAAAAAAAGCTCGGTTGAGGCGGGATATACATTTAGAAAGGACAAAAATAAGCGATATTGAGAGATTTTTGAAACTACACTGAAAAAAAAGTCGTTCATCCATCCAAAATTCAGTTGGTTTAACAAAATATATCTTTCAATACGTTCAACTTGATTTTTGGTTGGCCAAAAACACGTTTTGTCAATCTAACTGATAGTTTTAGTGGTGTGAACTGTAGCTTATTTAGCGTGTCTGAGCAACTGTTAAAACGACAAAATTTCGAGACAACAAAATGCATTTTGCACATTGAACAATTTTCTTTTTTCAGTGTAAAAAATAATTATTCTACAATTATCAAACTTTAGGTATACTTTAATAATATATTTAAGTATACAAAACACTTTTTTTTAATTAATTCATCATCAAAATGGCGGCAGAGCGTTACAGCAAGGTCGCCGTGGAAGTCGCGAATTGGCGTGCAGTCTAGCTCCCCATAGAAAAAGTTTAAACATTTTTTCAGATAGAATATGTATAGTTTCTATGTGACGGTAATTAAAATGAAGAAAATGGTACGCATTTACAAAAAAAACAACATTTCATGCAACATTTCTGTAAAATGTGGATTAACCCTTGTCAGTCACACCTCCAGATTGTGACGTTGGGGGTGTAATCAACCCCACTCACTTTGAAGAGTGATAAAGAATTAAAAAATTGACAAAAAATACTAAAATGCATTTTCAACCCTTGTGTGTAAGGCCATGCCGATTATTTTCAAGTCGTGTAATTTTTAATGTAAAAAAATGTCGAAAAAAAAAGTTCTGCAAGGACGAAAAACGGATGACTGTTAAGGGTTAAAAAAGTAGTTTTTTTCCAATTTTTCAAAAAAAAAAGTTCTTCAAAAAGAAAGTACCAATATTATCAATATTTCTACCAACTTTCAAGTCAATCGGCTTAATAGTTTTTGAGTAATTCTGCACGCCAATTCCGATAATGCCGTTTTGAGAAAAACGCGTTTGAAGTTCACGCCCGCTCCGAATCCGAGTGGTGAGGCAAAGCGTTAACGGGCTGTCACGTTTGAAGTTTTTCGAATTTCGCTTTGAAACTTTCGGGAAATATTCTACCGTTTGAACATAGTTCTATCGTTTGAAGAAAAAAAAAGAAATCGATTTTTTGATCGTTGTAAATGTATATCCCGCCTTAAATCTTAGCCAATTTTATCTATTTTGAGAAAAAAAACTCATTTTTTTGTTTCAGATCAACCGGATGGCCAAAATAAGGTACACCGTTTAGCCCCTCACGTTCAAAGGTCCTTCGCGGGATTGTTTATAACTTCTGTAATTATTAAGTTTTTCAAATAACATTTCGTACGTAATTTTGTTAATGTACATACAAATAAATGTCCAAATGACTGTTCAATTATCTACCTTATTTTTTTTTTTATTAATTTTCTCAAAGAAGCCCGATTTTCTGGTCGTCACAGTAGCCTAACCCGTTAACAGATTACACCTATCTCGTGACCGGAAAAAGAGGAGTTTTCGTGATTTTTTTTCTGTAAAAATGAGTGTAGGTCACTTTTTTTGTTTTCTACTTTCAAGAGTATGGTTTCAATCATCTTCTACAATTTTTGTATTGAAAAATATTGATAGATGTGGTAGCTACAATTGTTTTGCAGACCGCTGTTCGAAAATGTCTTTCGCGGCGACCACTGCTGCTCGGAAACAAATAATCTGAAATGAAACAAATCAAACTCATCTCGTTTTTGCATACAGTTATCTGGTGCTCGGACGAAAGCTTTAATAAAATATGGATTTGAATACAAATATTTTTTTCGGAAAAATACCGCAGTCTAAAGTGAAAGTATCGATTTTTGGTGAAAGAGATGCTCTATTTTTATTAATGGAAAAATAACTAGGATAAAGCGACCAGTGAATGGACAAAAGCTGATTTATATTCAAAATCAGTAAAGAATTGTCGATAAAAACTCGAATTACTATAATTTAGCACAAAAATCACAGTCGTCGTTAAAACCAATTTGCCAATTTGCCAGTTTGCGAAATCTTTCTAGCTTGTGATACTTGCACACCGCGCAACTAAGTTACGATACGGCTGTGCACAGTACGTGTTCTAAACGCAGAAACAATAGTTTTTGTATGTTTCGAGGGTAAGTATTACTTTCATCGCTTGAGAAGGAATCCGTCTTCGATTTTTTACAAATTTTAGAAATAAATTCGCAGTAAAAGGTAAGAAATAGACAGACCCGGTTCTACGATTTTTCCGAGCCGGGCCAAAACTTGACATCGGTGCCCCTCCAGCATTTGAGATTAAGGCGTTACCCCCACTTGTAGCGCAAAAACAGGCCTTTTTCATGAATTTTTTTAAAGAAAACTACAAAACTTTTTTAATCGATCAATATACCATCTTAAAGAACACATCTTGAAGAACTTTCAGTAATTTTTTTATTGAAAAATATTACATTGTTTAGTGGCAAATGGCCGTCAATGAAATAATGTTTTTATATACACGGTTTGTGGTGACCAACATTGCGGCGAAGTGGATCATCTGAAAAAAAAATGCGGATGGATTTAGTCAAATATAAGTATCAACTAGTCTTTAATCGAAGGATTTCAAAAAATATTCATTTTTCACAAAATGGCGGACAGTCAAAGTTAATGGTTCGATTTTAACGAAAAAAAATCGAACGATTAAAGACTACATTTTTATGTATTAAATAAGCCTGCAAAATTTCAAGAAGATCGGTTCATTAGTGTTCGACTAATCTTGGTCACCGACTTCAGAAATGCCATTTTGAGAAAAACGCGTCTAAAGTTTCAATTTCCGGTCGTTTACACAACGGATTCTTCTCTTTCAACGCTCATATCTCAGTCAATTTTGTTCGGATCGACTTGAAATTTTCAGGACATATTCTCAGATACTTATACTTCAAAAAAATGCAATAAAAAAAATCGATTTTTTCAAAATCGCAAGTGGGGGTAACCCCTTAAGAGTGGAAATCTTTTTAGACGCCCGAAAATGAGTCATTTTTCATGCATTTTTTTTAAGGTGATAGTGTAATCGCATCATTTTTAAATTTTGACATTATCTTATTACAACATTAAGTGTTATATTTTTTCTTTTTTATGAAAAACAAAATGGCGGCGCTATAAGGTATTCTTTTAGTCGTCTCTCCAAAAGCTGCTCATGTTATAGCTCAAAAAGATATTGATCGATCTGGCTGAAATTTTGGAAGGTTTCTCACTATAACAATATTGGAA
This sequence comes from Ophion obscuratus, assembly GCA_964007375.1. Classification (NCBI taxonomy): domain Eukaryota; kingdom Metazoa; phylum Arthropoda; class Insecta; order Hymenoptera; family Ichneumonidae; genus Ophion; species Ophion obscuratus. The sequence continues at coordinate 26,170,144 of OZ023314.1, read as the reverse complement.
GGATATACCTATAAAAATATTTAAAAGTATAAAATTAAAAAATAAGCAGGCTTTGTAATCAATTTTTCATAATTTGGACCATTTTCCCGACAATTTTTACCCCAAAAAGGTAATTTATTCACGCGATAACCTTAAAACTTTAGGTATATCCTTCCAATAATCTTATAGTGAGAAACCTGCAAAAATTTCAGACAGATCGATCAATAACTTGTTGAGCTATAAGATGAGCAGTTTTTCAAAAGACGCTTAAAGGAATACCTCAACGAAGTTCGTCTCATAGGCAGTTTTATTTTCGATGGCTAGGATCACGAGGCCACTAAAGCGCTTAGCATCCAGGGCGCTTTAGTGAAACAAATTTTGTTCAAACAACAATTTGGCGCCCCCTTAAATTGCCGCCCGGGGCAGCTATCCCGGTTTGCCCGGTAAAGACATGTTTATTCACTAGTGTTGTATTCTAACCTCTTCCCAGTGAGGGAAGTTCTGAATTATCAGCTCTGTTCTGATGATTCTCACAGCAAAATAAAAAATATAGCTTATCTGCTGAAAATGGGTGAATTAATTATTGTTAAGATATGACAATGTACATTTTATTGAATGTAGTCAAAAAATCAATACATTCATTTTTTCTTAGCAAACTTTAATTTTCTCTGTCGAAACGAACTTTCGTAGGTTTATTTTTGAGAATGTCATGTTAAGATGCAAAAAAGATGTGTGTATTTTCTACGCAATCGTAATAACGAGTATAATATTGATATGTATAAGAACATTATAATTTTTGTGCAACACAGTGATCTCCGAATCTAGCATTTAAGGCCTTGTATACGCGAAAAAATTCAAAGCTGTTCATTTTTATTTTATTTTTGATTCCATTAGCCTGAACGGTTAGGAATATTTTAACCTTCACATAATTGAAGAATTCCAAAAATAAGGTAAGATTGCATTTACAATAGATACCGCGCGGCGCGCCCGACCGCCAATTTCAAAGCCGTTTTTCCACGATTCACTTTTTTAAGCCCTGTGAAAGTTCTAACTCTTGAACGAAGATTCAGATCGCTTTGAAATTTTTACAACATATTCTTAGTATCATCACCTATCGTGTGAAGCACAGAAATGAAAATTTCAATGACACGAAAAAATATAAAAAATAAAATACCGACAGAAAATTGAATAAAAAAATTTAATTTTCGAATTTTTATTATAATAATTTTTTTTAAATAATTTTGTTGGTTCACACTGAACATACATTCATTATGCAATTATAAATATGTTCATTTTTTTCAGACACCCACATCGATGCCGAGAATTTTCACCATCGACGCGCGCGCGAAAAAAATACTTTCCTTTATTATGTTATATCTCCGCCATTTGTTAATATTTCTGATTTTTTTTACATATACTTAACCATGTACATAAATGATCTGTAAAAAAATGTTGTCCATATATGCTTCATTTTTTTTAACCGCGTCTAGAAAAGTACCTTCGAAAATCGGTAATTTCGTTCATTCACCGGCGATGCAGTCATTTCGCTACTGATCTTCCAATATTATTTGTTGCAATTACTTCGATTTTTTTGCTATCAGAATTATAAATTTTTACAGCTATAGTCATTGAAAAATTCGTTTTGATAATATTTCCATTTCAAAGTAGTACAAGCGGATTGACTAGTCAACAGAAAATCTATAAATTATCGAATCTGAAAAAAGCAAAATATAATGTATTTGGGTATAATAATAAACATGATACAGAAAATAATTATTTGAAAAGTGCATGTGATAACTGTTTGTATAGTTTAGTAAGTGAAGGAAAGTCGCAATCGGATTTAACTTGACTTGTGACAGGTCGCCATTTCATAATTCTGGCAATATCCGTGGCAACGCTGTATTCAAGTGCTTTCGATACATGTCAAGCATGTGCTTATTTACCGTATGTGTAATCGTGTTTTGTAGTGTATGTGTAATGTGCATATTTTAACAAGAGAGATGGCAGACGCGGCTAGCGAACGCAAAAATGCATCGATTGAATCGATGATATCTGCTCGAAATGTCCGTAACCTATATTTTTTATGGAACACACGTGACCGCGACTGTTTTCTTGTTATTCGTCGCTTTTCGCATAGCTCTGATTTAATCAGGAACTATTATTATTTCCGTTCCAAAGTTCGATCCGCACGGATTCCCTACCCGTGAAAAATTTGCCGGCGCTTAAGATGAGGTACGATATTCAGCACCAACCACTAATACCCAGTGTTGGTCCTTTATAGGGCCAATGATTTGACCATGATGCTGCCAGTGCTCATTTGAAGCATGGCAAACCAACGAACACCCAATCTTGGGCCAAATATCGATTACCAACTGTCAGCCAACTATCGGGTCCCAGTGTTGGCCCCGAACATGGGCCAATGGGTTGATCATGGGTTTGCCAGTCTCGAATTGAAGCTCGGCACACCATCGAAGAGCCAACGCTGGGCCAGTACGAATTAATGGCCGTCCGCCAATTGTCGGGGCGAGCGCAGGCCCTGAGTCTGAGCCAATCGTTTGACCGTGGTTTCGCCAATGCTTAATTTTAGCATGGCAAACTGACGAATTGCCAATCCTGGCCCAACACTGGCTTTGAACGGTATAGTCCATATATATATACAAAAATACTTTTTTACGTATATTATTATTATATTGGGTTGGTACAAAAATCTTGCAACTTTTTTTTTCAATTAAAATATTTTTCCTAACAACGAAGTTCGAGAACATCCGAGAATAGGAAATACAAGAATGGTCTAGAACCTTCCATGCCGCAGGATATATAAGCGAGTCAGTTGTTCCGTAGAGTCAGTATGAGCAAAGATGGATCAACGTGCACTTCGAGCAATCGCATATTACGAATTTTTGCAACGACATTCTGCAAGAGCCGCAGCCCGTAATATGTGCAGTGCGTTCAAAGCTAATGTAGTTAATTATTCAACGGTCTCCTGTTGGTATCAGCGTTCTCATTCTGGCGATACATTTTTTAAAGACAAACCTTGGTCCGGGAGGGAATCGATTGTGGACGATGAAGAACTGCGAGCACTTATAAAGGCAAAGCCTAATATGTCGTCACGAGAATTACGAGGAAAGTTGTTTCGTCTTGGATACCGCACAATCACAGCGAATCAAACAAAGCAACACGCATGTCCATCTTTCTTTCACTCCTCCATCGTCTGCAAAGAAAGGATTTTCTTCAAGAAATAGTCACTGGGGATGAAAGCTGGGTGTTGTATGTTAATCACACGCGTAAGCGTCAGTGGCTACCGGAAGGGGAAAAACCAGAACCGACCCCTAAACGGCCCCGTGAAATGAAGAAAGTTTTACTCTGTTGGTGAGATTCTGAGGGCATGCTCTATTACGAATTTCTGCCAACCAATACCACAATACAGGCAGAGATTTATTCTGCACAACTGCAAAAGGTGGCTAAAATTATGAAACAGAAAAGGCGTAAACGTCTTCAAGTTCGGCTTCTCCATGACAATGCTCGACCCCACGTCGCTAAGATGATACAAGAAACTATTTCGCAGCTAGGATGGGAAGTTCTACCACACCCACCGTGTTCACCAGACTTAGCACCTACCGACTATCAGCTTTTTCGAGCTTTGAAGAACTATTTACGGGATAAAAAATTTGATCGTCTGTCGGATCTCAAAAATACATTGGACGACTTTCTTAATTCACGACCAAAAGAATTCTGGTCTGCGGGCGTGCAAATTCTACCAGAGCGTTGAGCAAGAGCTGTAGATGCAGAGGGAACCTACATTACTGAATAATCGGTTATTGTTAAAATAAAATATTTTTCTTTCTTACTCGTGTTGTGTGTTGCAAGATTTTTGTACCAACCCAATATATTTTTTTATTATCGCTGCATGCAATTTTCTACGTCCTGTGATAATAAAAACTCATAATTACTGTTATCTGAAATTCACTTTATTGAAAATAAAATTGATTTATACTAAAGCATTGTGGTGCATTAAAAAAAATACCGAGTTATTATGATAGTATTAGGAAACTTCGAGTGTTAAAACGACGACAAAAATTAGAAGACTCTTTACAGCAGGTTAGGAACAGAGGCAACGAAACAAAAAGACAAGTAGATAGTGAAACAAATTTAGAAACATTACACGAACAAGTAATTGTGCATAACGATGTTAGTGAATCTAATAATTCTTTCGATAAGCAATCATCGAGCACAGAAACTTATGAATCTGATCGATTGTTGGCTAAGCATTGGGTTGTTTTGACAGCCCTACACTGGGCCAACACTAGCCCGAATATTGCGCCAACAATATGAAGCCGACCTTAGCCCTACTATGAGCCGGTGATCACGCCAACCGTCAGCCAATGATCGTGATCTCTTTAGCCCAATGGAGGCCAATACCCGGCCAACTGTTAGGATTTCCGGTAAGCCTACTATTGGCCAACCGTACATGCCAGCGTTGGGCCGAAGAGATCACTCCTACCGTGGCGCAACACTAAACCGGTAGTGCTGCCGTTCATCGGCCAATGGTAGAATGTGATTGGCGTGACGCTGGCTCGAGGTTGGGTCGGTTGTGTCCTTTTTCACGGGCCCAATGTTGGGCCAATACCCGGCCAACTGTTAGGATTTCCGGTAAGCCTACTATTGGCCAACCGTACATGCCAGGGTTGGGCCGAAGAGATCACTCCTACCGTGGCGCAACACTAAACAGGTAGTGCTGCCGTTCATCGGCCAATGGTAGAATGTGATTGGCGTCACGCTGGCTCGAGGTTGGGTCGGTTGTGTCCTTTTTCACGGGCCCAATGTTGGGCCAATACCCGGCCAACTGTTAGGATTTCCAGTAAGCCTACTATTGGCCAACCGTACATGCCAGCGTTGGGCCGAAGAGATCACTCCTACCGTGGCGCACCACTAAGCCGTGACGCTGGCTCGAGGTTGGGCCGGTTGCATCGTTTTTCACGAGTATATGGTGCGGGTTAAATCCATTGATTTAGTGAATTAATTACAATTGTATTTGGCCGGTAAGACCTGCAGAGTTTTCGCGGACGTCATTTTTTATATCTCTACTACGACATACAAGAAAATTATTATTTTTTTTCTAATGAGGAGGTTCGTGCACGTAGTACCTTAAACACCATCTGAATCCTACAGTGTCGTTATTCGTCCCTTCACTAGTCGGTTCACCCAATGCATCGGAAAAAAATCCTTCGTTTAAGCAGTGCCTTGTGGTATGCGAAAGAAGCTTGTAAAATTGGGCGTTGATCGGTGATTTTTCAGATATAATCGTCACTGGTTTTGAACACCTAATTTTGACAAAAACACCTTTGAAATTCGCGGATCTATAAACGCCGATAACTTCCTCAATTTTTAACGCATCGTAACAATTTTAACGCAACGTAACAATTTGAGAATCCATCGAAAGCGAAAAATCGATATTTTCAAAGATTTCAACCAGACTGCTTTGATTGCGGGCAATCCCACGTGACAACACTATACCGTAATCTCACGGAGAGAAGAAAAAACGATTCGAGTTGTCGAGCCACAAATAGAATCGCTGGGTGTAAAGTTAAGCCTTGAATGTGTGCACAGATGAAAAAACCGATAATCCGACAAATCGGGATTACGTGACGGAAGTACTGAAACTTCACATGCGAGCGTTGCGTGTTTCTCCTCGGCTCGTTGATGATCGTTGTAGTCCTCGATCTTATCAGCTCTTCAATCGACAGTTAAAAATCACATACGCCCTCGGCGCTTTTCCCGCACCTTCCTCGTTGCTCGATATTTTTCTTCAACGTTAAGTGTATGGGCTCGTTTCGTTTTTCTCGCTTCGCACACGTATCTATTTCGAGCCGAGGGCCGCGCTATCGGCAACCGGAAGAGATGTCTGGACTCTTGTCGTATGGAGGTTCCTGTTGTCCGGGAAACGGCACTTCAGCACCGCGCATCAAATTCCTCGTGAAGCTTTTTTGTACTCTACGACGACAAATATTGATTCTCCTTCATTTCCAAATATACGAGTCCCTCGCGGGATTATCGATGTTTATGAGACTCGGCGCGAACCTCGAAACGATCGCAAACATTTTTAATGACATTTCTTCATGATTGCTCGATTCGCGGGCAAGGGCGTACAGAGGTAGTTTTTCAAAATAATGTATAAACATTAATTTATATCGATGTTTTGATCGATCAGTATTTCGACAATGTTTTATTGAAAATATTGTTTAAATATTGTACAGATAATATAAAATATTGTTTACAAGTATTCAGCTTCTGTACGAGGAATGGAATTGTGGAAAATCGAAAATTGCCACGATCCGAAGAATAACTCAATATCGGAGCAAAATTCAATCTATATTTACAATAAAGTAGTAAAGTCTGCATGTCTGTCTGTCTCTTCGTCCTCGCATAACTACTGAAACAAATGAAATATGATTTTCTCTGTGGTATGGCTTAAAATACCGCGAAGGTAATGATATATGTTTCGTTTAAGGGGTTATATACAGTCAGGAGGCCCAAAAAGATCGATTTTTCAGGAATTTTTTTGAGAAGACTTTTAAATCTATTAACGTAAAGTTTGTACGCATATTATGGTAACTTTTAACTGTATTTTAACATTTGAAATTTGTAAAAATAGTTATTTTGAAAGCTGCTATAGCTGATCTCCGGGAGCATCTCTAAAAAAGGGCGTCTTGTGGTGAGCACGATATCTCTGAACTGGATCATCTAAAATGAAAAAGCCAAAAATATTTCGTTAATATAATGGATTATATTGTAATTGATCGAAGGAATAAGCAAAATAATATTTTTTGACAAAATGGCGGCTTCTAAAAAAACCGATTTTTAACAAAAATTTAGGCCTTAAATTGTTTATCAAATGGAAAATATTTATCGGTGAGAAAAAACCTTTGATTAATTATTAAAAAATATACTTGAAAAGACTGGGTTAAAATTTGAGATTGATCGGTTCAGCCGTTTTCGAGAAATCTTGCTCACCGTCTTTAAAAGTACAGTTTTAAGAAACACGCGTTTAAAGTTTCAAAAGCAGTATCGAATGCTCTGACACGTCATTACAAATATGCGTGTAGTAGTAGTAGTAAGTAAGTCGTTTTATTCAGTGTTCTTTTGTTTACATTTGGTTACAGCTTGCCTTTGGCTTTTTTTTATCAAACATGTGTGCTGAGATCCTCGGGGATTTAAAATTATTTGTCTTACAACTATTTGGTGTTGTTTACATTTTTTATATGTGTTTTCGGTTCCCCGAAATATGCGTGTAACTTCGAGAATATTCGCCGGATTGACAAGAAATGTTTTGTGTGTGTACTTAAATATATGTACATGACGAAAATAAACTTATAAAAAAATCAGTTTTTCGAAAATTTTAACTGTATATAACCCCTTAAATCGAAAGAGTATAAGTTGAGGAATTGACTGTTTTACAACAAAACGTCATCGAGGGAGAAGTTCTGACGGGGTGCGAATGGGGTGAGACGGTGTTTATACCGCTGATACCACTTATTTCCAATAACTTTCCCTATCAATTCAAACGAGTGCAGTTTCCCGTAACCGTCGGCTCTGCAATGAGGATTGACAAATCACAAAGACAAACGCTACGAGTGGCTGGAGTCGACCTACGAACAGCCTGCTTCTCGCATGGTCAGCTCTATGTCGTCTACTCTAGAGTAACCAACCGAGAAAATCTTTTCATTTTAAGGGGCCAGTCCGCTGTGAAAATTTAAAAAAATTGAAAGCAAGCAAGACTTGAGAAATCGACGACGATGAGCAATCAGAAGGGATTTTGCACGGGGCAGTAATTGCCGATTGAGTTTAGATGACAGATTTTCATAGTATAAAATTCAAATGCGGTTTTCTCGAAACAATGTTTTCAAAATCCAGCTCCATCGTATCTCTAAAATTAATAAACCGATTTTCTGAAATTTGAACCACATATTGTAAACATGATTCGCAACAAGATGACTCTCGATGGTTTTAAAATTTTGGTTTTTACTCTTTTTTTTGCGAAAAACTGCAAAAAAATGCGTTTTTAAAAACTTTTTTCATTTTTCATCTGCCATTTTTTTTTATTTTTTGATAAAACTTTATATCCGAGGGTCATTTTGTAGCTGGTGTCATACTGAATCTAATGGACTCTGATTTTTTTGTTTCAGACAGGCCGTTGCCAAGTTGCGATGGAGCTACCTAGCCCACCTATTTTTGAGGCGTTACGTTGAACTATGATTTTTGTACTTAAAAATGAATAAAAATGAATTAATTTTTTTTTACGTATTTCAAAACTTTATTTATCAAGCCCAACAACTTTTATATTCATATATTTTATAAAATCCACAAAAAAATCGCGAAAATAGCCTTTTTCGTGGCTCCAAAGTAGACAGGTCGCTTAACCAACTGGAAAGAAAGAAAAACGCGAAACATTTTGTAAGATCGATTAAATTTTAATTTTTGAAAACTCATTTCAGAATATAACATATGATCCAAAATGCAAAGGTTTCATTTTAGTACTTTTTATTTAGTAAAGTTAAGATTATTCAATGTGATTTCCATTGAAATTTTCGTAAGGAAATAATCTATCTAGACTTACAATAAAGATGTAAGGGACAAGAAGTCAGTATATGTGGAATACAAATAAAAAAAAAAAAAACCGTGAATTACCTAAAACGGTAGACCAGGTAGTCAGAACAACTATTTCAACCGGTAAAACGCGGGTGAAGCCGCGGACCCAGGCGAGTATCGAAATATTTCGCATTTTTATAATTACCAATTCACGTGGCGTGAAAAAAAATGTTCTGTCATTTCAGGAGTCGTTTCCTTGTCGGATATCCTTTAGATTGCCGTGTCTTTGTGTATGCACGCTCGGTAGATTACGATCGGTCTGTAGGACGAACGTTTTGGGCGAGGAGCTCGGGATCGACCGTCACGATTTACGATTGAAGATGCATATCACAGTTTCCTCGACGATACCGCAGGTGTTCGATTTATATGTGTATGTATATATATATTGCCAACGTCTCCGACATGTACACGTACCACCCACGGGGCTTCGAGAGTCGTAAGGATAACGTTCGTAGCTGATATAGCTCCGATTTACGTGTTCGATATTGGCCCCGTGTACCTTACGATTATCGATGATCGATCGTTGTTGACGACTTATAAATTACGCAATTCGCGAGCTTATTTTTCGTTTAATTTGTTTTTTTTTTCAATTTAGATAAAAATCTCAGGTTCCACGGGCGCTGTCTTTTGTCCAAGCAACAGATGGTTGCTTAATTAAACATGCAACGGCTCAGAGGTCAGTTGGAGAATATCGATTTCGGCTAATAAAAAATATTGAGTATGATTTGAATTTGTGATTACTTGTCCTCGTTCGAAATTGCATTTTTGGTATGGGTCGATTAAAAAATCTACAGATGTTACACAAAGTGCAACTATTTCATGACACTGAAAATGTAATCAGATGTTTTGGGTAATAAAAAACAAGTACATGCATATAATATGAGGCGGTTTTTGTTATTTTTCAAAAAAAAAAACATTGACACATTGAGGTATATAAATGGGTTTGTTTCGGTTTATTTGTTTAAATTGGTTTGAGTGTGTATAATGATTGTTATATAATTTTTGTAATGTATTTGTAATATGAAATATACATTTTTATTTGATATAAGATTAAAATCGGGTGGGAGAGGGCACTTTTCAACCGATCACAGGCATTCAGCATGTCGCAGCTCCCCCCACTCTGCTACAACACAGTAGAAGCGGAGTGGGGGTACCGTCAGTTTCGTGTGACATCCAGCTAACTCAGACCCCTATACCCAGCCAACCTCACAAACATATAGGGTTTTAAAAGCGTTTTAAATGCTAAAATGTTTTATTTAATTTTGGACACTTATTATTTTATAAACGTATGGGTAGTTTAGATTAGGTGCTGATTCCAATGTTTAGCCACCTCGGCTCCGAGCAGTCCGTGGTACAAATATTACTACTCCATATCGCGTTTCTTTTATTTCCAATGTTCCTTGGACTGGGGCTTTTACGATCCCATTCCGGAGTGTTGCCCACAGCGACTCTTTCCTAACGCATTACCGTGTCGCATTTGCCACGAGGACACAGGGAAACTGCGGAAAACCTACGTCGATACAGGCGGCTTTATTTTACCGTGTTTCAGTCGTGTTGGCATCGGAAAGTCAGTAAACCTGCGGCCCGCTCGCTTGTCGCCGCGCAAAGCAGTGAGCGCTCACCCATCCAAGTAACGGCCCGGGCCAACAGTGCTTAAGGGGAGGGTAGGGGTTTCAGTGTGAAAAAAAAACACTTTTTTGCGAATTTTTTTCATCTTAATGGATAGAATAAATTTATTGAAATCTTTTGCACATTGTTAAGCGTCATTTCAAGAACATTCCGTGAGATTTGGACGCGAAAATATCCACAAACAAGCCGGTGACAAAGCTTTTCCAAGAACGCCTTTGGAAAAACACGATTTGCGGTGTTCACTGTATCTCCCCGTGCAGAAATTTTGGCAGGGATACAGCTGGATTCTCACTTGTATCCCGGGCTCCCAGTCGGGATCTAGTCCGATATCGGATCAGATTCAAAGACTAAATGTAAGATCCGTAAACTGGATTCCATTAGGGATCCAGAACCGGATCCTTTAATGACTCTAAATAGATTCCCCATGGAATCATTGAGGAATCTGGGAAGGATCACGGGTGAATACAGGCTGAAATAAAACGTCAAAAATGGAATTATGACATGTTAAATTTATTATAAAAATAAATAACATTTATAAAGTTTTGGTGCATTAAACTATCAGTAAAAAAAAATTTGTCCAAAGATTCAAATGGCAGATCGCGCTGATTGGCAGATCGCGAGATTTTGATGTGAATTAAAAAAAAATTCACATCAAAATCTGTGAATGCAAATGTATTGACAAGAAATTATAAATACAAAAAAATTCACAAAATTAGTTGTGAATTTTTTCGCATTTAAGACAAATTAAAATCAAATTCAAAATGATTAGATTAAAATTTGCGCCAAAAGTGAGTTCGTACTATTTTGAGAGAAAACTGCCTCGAGGCAAAGAAATTTTTGCACATAACTTTTTGTGCGAACATTTCTTTGCCTCAACACAATGTTTTCTCTCAAAATACGTTTACACTTATGGTGTAAATTTTAATATAACTGTCGTGAATTCGATTTTTATTTTCTTCAACTTGAGGAAATTCACAACTCATTTTGTGATTTTTTTCATATTTATAATGTAATATTTGAAACTCACAACTTTTTTTGCAAAAATTTATTTGCCTCGACGAAATGTTTTCTCTCGAAATACGTAAGAACTCACGGTTGGTGTAAATTTTAATCTAATCATTGTGAATTTGATTTTAATTTGTCTTAAATACATGTTTATACCTACCGACATGTCGGTGGGTATAAACAGAGACTTATTCCCCAAAACCGGTATCCCGGTTAGAATCCAACTTGCATCAGTATCGGAATATGTACGACGACGATGGAATAATTTTGAAAATTTTAGCATCACGTGTATTTTCGGTATTACTATGTAATTCCTATCTATAGATAGGAATTATATAGATAGAAATCTATAGACAGAAATTCCTATCTATAGATAGGAATTCCATAGTAATACAGAAAATACACGTGACGCCAAAATTTTCAAAATGATGCCATCGTCGTCGTACATATGCCGATACTGATGCAAGTTGGATTCTAACCGGGATACCGGTTTTGGGGAATCCATGACAAATCCTGATCGGGATTTGATCGGACATAGGGTATCCCGGTCAAAATTTCTGCATGGGTCAGCTAGAAATTATCTGAAATCAAGTACCATTAAAATTTAGTTTTTACTATTTAATATTAAATAGTATTTAATATTAAAGATAACGTTCTATACCTATAAATTCTATACCTATATAGATATAACTTATATATACCTAATAGATATAGATAAATACTATTTAATATTATTATTAAATAGTATTTAGAATTTAATATTAAAAATCAAGTACCATTAAAATTTAGTATCATCAAATCCTCACCCAACGGTCTTAGATAATTTTTTTTTCATTTCTAAATTTTTGGTGGTCATGTAAAGTGAAAAGTGCTATTTTTCACGAAAAATTCCGCCATTTTGGGGGTGGAAAACCCCCTCAATGTAAAAAAATCTCAAACTAACCGTTGGGGGGAGGTATTTTATATGTAGAAAGTGTGTACCAAGTATGAAATAAATCGGTCATGTAGTTTTCAAATGGCAGTGAACACGGACTTTGAAAAAGTGGTTTCGATAAAAACGCGGAACCGGCTTGTTTGTAGATATTTTCGCGTACAAATTTCACGGAATATTCTTGAAATGAGACTTAACAATGTACAAAAGATTTCAATAAATTTACTCTATCCATTTAGATGAAAAAAATTCGCAAAAAAGTGTTTTTTTTTCACGCTGAAATTCCTACCCTCTCCTTAATATGGAAAATGTACGGCGCTGCGCACCGCCCGCACGTCCGCTATTGCAGGTAAGGTTGCGTATGATAATTACATAATAATGTTAATTAATATTGAGGGGGGAGATAGCTTCAGGCGAGCAAAAAAATGCTGATTTTTTTTTCAAATTAAGGTTTCTTCACCATTTTTGAGACTCAGGGTATACTTTATTACTACTTTTGGCTATTACATAGTATTTTTTTCATTAGTCTTAAAAAATGGCGGAGGTATGGCATGGTCTTCTAAGCGGGTTGTGGTAGATGTTGTCAGACGGCGTGACACGTATCGCTGGCGGGATTAATCTGAAAAATAACCAACGAAGATTTTTCTTTCATTAACACTCATACGCACGATATGAACCAAGGAAAAGTGGGGAATGTTGAAAATCGATGAAATTGTACGCTTTGAAACACAAAGATTGAAGTTTTTGAAAAAACTGCTACATTTTGCAATGTAAAAATACTTACTTTTTTAATTTTCATAAACCATTTAGGGTCATGTTTTGGACAATAAGGTTAGACAGATTTATACCGAATATCATCAGAATTGTTTGGTTAGTTTTTTAGCTACACGTTACGCCAATTTCAAAAATGCATAAAATCCGCCATTTTTAAAGATTAATAAAAAAATACCACGTGCCAGACATAACTAGTAATAAACCATACACTAAGTCTCAAAAATGGTGAAGGAATCTTTACTTTAAAAAAATCATGCAAACCCAAATTTTTCCTCGCATAAACCATTAAGGGGGTGCCTTAATGGTTTCATTATTTCGATGTAAATGTGTTATGAATGTTGTAGACATTTCATAGTGACGTGAATAATAGTAAAAAGTACTTGCTCTTTTTCAAGTAAATTAAATCCTCTTTAAAGTATTTTTTCATTAACGAATTTCAATCCAAGTACAAGATAGAAAAATTCTTCATAACGTTACTCGGACTCAGTTGAAATATCCTTCGGCTCATTACTGCGATGCGATCACGCGTATTTTTCATTTTTATTCTACACCTATCGTCACAATTATTTTTAAAGTTGGCGATTATTCGAAAGAAGATTATCCGGAGGTGAAAATAATGCAATTTAATGTTCGATCGTAAAAGAATCGTCGTATTTTTCACTCACGCCACACGACACATGACGCGGAGTATTTGATTTTTTTTTATCTCGTTGTTCATTCAAATCGACGCATCCATCTCGTCGTAGATAAACAATTGTAAATGAGACACCACGAGGGTTCGAATGTTAAGTTTCTGCGCACTCGAGAGAACCAACAGCGAATCGTTCGACGTCCTTCGTTCTCATGCACACGGCCACGTTTATCGATAATGCACTCCACCCATTTAGCCATCTCTGAATAATACACCGCGCTCTAATGATATTTAACTGTGAAGTATGAGTCTGCGACTTGGCTTTTTTCTCTTCTTCATTTTTTTTGTTTCGTTCGTTTTTCCTGGCGCGTTACGTCCGCGAAGACGCAGAAAACATACGCTTTTCTCGATTTCGATAATGCCTCGAAAATCAACTTCCGCGTTGTCATCGTTGTTTTTGTCAGGTATTTTTTTATTCCAAGATTTACTTCTTTTTTATTAGACACTTTTTGTTACAGCTGAAAATTTGAGGGAGGACAACACTGTGATGCGCCGCAAAATGTCGTATTTCCGATTTTATTTCGTCTACTAGATTATTTATTTGGGTTTTGGAAAAAAGCAATGTTATTAAGCGTACATTGAACTTATTCAGTTAGAATTTTTATTTTAAAAAATTAAAAATTAACGACATTAGTGAGGTATAATGTAGCCTCTGTATAAAAAATGTGGTCCTTTGGGCGGATCGATAACTTGACAATAGTCGGTCAAGTTATAAAAATAAAATAGAAGTAGTTCTCGTTGTACGTAGACGATTGTAGAAAAAAATTACAAAATGGCGAGTGTTCAAAAGAGTGCAATTTCAGCGAAATTTTTATTTATATTCGGAGACTTAAAAAAGCTTAATTAAAAATAAATGGGTACGTACAACGATAGCTACTGCAATTACGGAAATCGGACAATTACAGCTAGAGTTCTAATTCCGGCCAGGTAGAGAAAAATCGTTTCGTAAAAAAAAACGCAATTAAAAGTCTTAGTATACGTAAATCGTTGCGCGAACTGCACTCACTGAATCGTATGTAAGTTCGTCAATTTTCAATGTTTTAACTTGAATCCTTTTTCACATATTCTTGAATATGTATACGTTCAGAAAATGCAAAAAAGATCGATTTTCTAACCCGTCACAATGGTGTCCCGCCTAAATTCTTCATTTTTTTGCTTGAATTCCTAGCTTTTGGTCTCCGGAGCAATTCGATAATATGCAATAGGGTGGAAATTGAAATGAGACGCGTAAAGAATTTTTGGAGCCGATATAATTTTATTCCGTAGAACAAAAGTGCAGTAGCTGTAAGTTTTTTTCTCACGATTCAATCTACACAATTTTAATTTTTATGCAACGTACTTTGGTGCTCGTAAATCGTTGCGCTAATCGTTTATGACTTGGTCAATTTTCAATATTTTAGCTTGAATTTTTTTCACCTATTCTTAAATATATCTATACTTTGAGAAAATGAAAAAATTTCTTTTCTGACCCGTCACAATGGTGTCCCGCATTAATTCTTTATTCTTCGCTGCTTGAATTCCCAGCTTTTATTCTCCGGAGCAATTCGATAATATGCAATAGGGTGGAAATCGAAATGAAACGCGTAAAGAATTTTTGGAGCCGATATAATTTTATTGTGATGAAAAAACAGCAGTAGGTGTAAGTTTTTTCTTTTGCTTCAATTTACACAATTTTAATTTTTATGCAACGCACTTCGGCGCTTGCAGAGAAGTATCGAAGATTTTGGTGAAGTATGGAAAAATATTTTTGCCGTCAACGTTTTTGCACCATTTTTTTCTCATAGAATCCATGTGTGTTTAATTCCTTTCGAAATCGATACTTAAAAAAAATGCTTGGTACCTCTCTAGTGTTTTATATTTACCCGAAGTCTAAATTTCCAATGCAGCGTCATTCTGTATTGGAAAAAATTGAGAAAAAGCTTTGTCCTCTTTGTTGTGTACATTTTTCGCGGAGCCAATTATCCATTTTCGATAAAGTATACCATTTAAAAAATCGAGCTGAAAGTCCTCATACGAATTTTCAACGCGACATGGTAGTGTCGTCCCTTAATCCAATATTTCCGGTGAGTAACGATCCCGCTGCGTATATTCGCTTCGAGCGAAACATTGCGTCAGCTGCTTAATTTTCTCAATCGATTTTCGTGAAAGACGATAACCGATAATCGCTCTGCCCATTCATAGTGATAATGGTGACGCGTCTATCTTTCGTGGATCATCAATGTTACTATGAATAGACATGCCGCAATGTGATGATCGCATGGATAATTTAATTATCATCAAATCGCGACTTAATCGTGATTGCAATTTCATCATTTTCGCGCAAACATTTTTTTTCAAAGTAATTCAATTATAAATAAGTACAAGTACAAGTGGTGATAAGGTATAGTGGCGCTTTGAAAATCCACTACTTTACTCGGTGAATTAACGCTATGGCAAAAAAAAAGTAAATTTCCAAACGAGAATTGCGGGTAAGTCCCGCTCGTCCTACAATCTCATTGTCGCGATTGCGTAACGTTATTATCACCTTATCGAACGTGGCGCGATCGAAAGAAATGCGAAAAAAATCGGCCCGATGATCTTTTTTACTCTCGACTCCGGAAATTAATTCGTCGTATAATTCAAGCTCGTTCATTAAGCGCGCATAATGAGGCGGTAAAAAATTTAATGGCAGTATAATTGCGAATTATTCCTTGCGAAAAATATCTGCATCATCGGGTTTATCGAGAACCATTAACAATTGGTAATCATTTTCTCAAAACGACAAACAAAAATAAAATACTTCTGCTATTTTACGAAGTCGCGATCTTTTTCATTATTTTTCGTTAATAGCTCGAATGTTTTTTGATCGGATTATTCACAAAGCCAAATAAAAATCGCGAATTTTCCTGAAAGCTCCTCTCCAGACGTTTTTACGAATATATATATATATATATATATATATATATATATATATATGTGTGTGTGTGTGTGTGTGTATATAGTTGTAAGAATTTTATTCCCGAGCGTGAACTTTCCAACTTCTCGTAAGGTAACAAATGTCCTCGTCAAATGAATTTGCCGCGATGAAAAGGACTTTCGAGCGAGAAAAATGATGGAAAATAAGATCCTCGGGACGCAAGAAGAGGCGAAGAAGTAAGAAGTGGAAGAAAAACGGGCGCGTCTCTCATTAGTAGCGTTCTTGATGTCTCGTTAACCACCCTTCGTCCCATTTATTCGAGCCAGTAGATAACTCGAGGAACAGCTACAATTTCATCGTTCCACGATACGCGCGAGGCTGGAATCGAAAGAGTGTGTCAAGTGTCACATAAGTCAGGCGCTGCGAGTGTCCGTAATACTTTGTTGCCCGCGTATTGCTCGACGTTGCAACTTGAACGAAACCCGATACCGATTCTCGTAGAATTGATGGGGAAATTGTGCCAGAAGATACAAAAAGGGGGAAAAAAATGTTGGAACCAACAGCAGAGGAGGCAGGGTCGGTCTGCGGCCTTGGCGATTTTCCGTGACGAGCAGTGTTAAGGCCTTATATAGACTTGTGATGGTCGAAAAATGGAAAAAGAATTGATTGTATATTCTTTAAGTACAATATCTCAAGAATATTCTCACCAAATTTCATATAGAACGGAGCATTAGATTCGCAGTTATAGGAATTTCAACGCAGTTATAGGTATTTCAACGTGTTACGAAACAACCACAAGAGAAGGAAGAATGGCTCGTAGGCAGTATCAAATCAATGTTTTAGAGGCTGCAGAGGATGCAGAAGCATTACTGTTCGGCCCTGGAATCGACGACTCCATGTTAGTATGAATAAACTGACTTTAAATGTAAAAGAACCATACTTGAATCTTAAGGGGCCAGTCCACTTTGAAATTTTCAAAAAATCGAAAGCAAGCAAGACTTGAATAAATCGACGATGATGAGCAATCAGAAGGGATTTTGTACGGTGCAGGAATTGCCGATTGAGTTTAGGTAAGAGTTTTTCACAGTGTAAACTTCAAAGGCGTTTTTCTCGAAACAACGTTTTCAAAATCCAGCTCCATCGTATCTCTAAAACTAATAAACCGATTCTCTTGAAATTTGAACCATATATTGTAAACATGATTCCCAACAAGATGTCCCTCGAAGGTTTTAAAATTTTGATTTTTACTCTTTTTTGCGAAAAACGGCGAAAAAACGCGTTTTTAAAATACTTTTTTCGTTTTTCATCTGCCATTTTTTTTATTTTTTGATAAAACTTCATATCCGACGGTCATTTTATAGCTGGTGTCATATTGAATATAATGGTCTTTGACTTTTTTTGTTTCAGGCAAGCCGTTGCCGAGTTGTGATGGAGCTACCTAGCCAACCTATTTTTGAGACGTTTTGATAGTATAACGTAAAACTATAGTTACGTTAAACTATAGTTTTTGTACTTAAAAATGAATAAAAATGAGTTGAATTTAAAAAAAAATGTATTTCAAGACTTTATTTATCAAGCCCAACAACTTTTATATTCATGTCTTTTATAAAATTGTCAACAAAAATCGCGAAAATAGCCTTTTTCGTGGCTCCAAAGTGGACTGGCCTCTTAAACGCGATTATCTAAGAATCGTTTTTTTTTTTTGAGAAACAGCTTTACGGTGGACACGATTACTAAAAAAATATTCCTCCGATCCATACCAAATTTATACCACTTATTTATTATGATAATAGCTAGGACCTGGACGAAGGATTGTGAATTTGTTGCAAAAAAAAGTTTGTGACAAAAAAACCGAAAATGTAGCACATTAAAAAATATTTTTTTTGTGAAAATTATCGTCATTTTTTTTAATCACAATTTTTACAAATCCTTCGTCCAGGCCCAAGCCAATGCAATATACTAATGAAATCTTTTTCAAATTCTGATTTCAGCTGAACTGTTCTCGAGTTATCATGTCCACCGCAACTATTGCTCAAAAGAAGGCGCTCCTGGAAGACAACTGGAGTTCCGCCATTTTGAAATATTTTTGAATAAAAAAAAATGTACAAGTTCATGAAAATATGTACTAATCGATGTTGTTCACAGTTGTTCAATAAACATTTATTGCCCCGTCGAAAAAAAATTAAGAAAATCACGTCCCTTCGCGTCCCTTCCCTGCCACCTATCGGCGCAGGTTTTCCGCACTTTCCCTGTGCCCTCCTGGCAAATTCAACACAGTAGTGCATTGGGAAAGAGTGACTGTGGGCAACACTCACAGGGTTTCTTAAACTATAAATAGCAAAGTGACAAGTCTGGGAGGGGGGGTTGAAAGTGAAAAGGGATGGAATCGTAAAAGCTCCCAAGGGCGTAACAAGAAATATAGGAAAATAAATGTGTATAAAACGTGTATAAAATAATAAGTGGCAAAAAACAGTAAAACATTTTTCAACGCCGCTTTGTTGTTTAGAGCGCTGTTTTGAAGGTAATTTTCAAGATGGAAAATAAAAAAAAGTTTATTGATCCTTCAAGTATATGGACAAATAAAAAAAATGTGTTGTCATGCACTTATGCATGTTTGTTTACGACGGTGCGCGAAGAACGCCCCTAATTAGCAACCAGTATTGTGGACGTTGTGTGCATTTTAAAAAACCCCAAACATATTCTAAATTTGTATGAGTATTATGATGTTTGGTACCAGAGTCAGCAAAATAAATTTTTACAAAACTGTGACGTGCTGAACTCTGATTATCTATTTTTTCCTATTTTTTGAACACTCTATGAGCTATATAAGAGAAAAAAAATATATCGATTCAATTCTGCAACCAACGTTGAAAAACAGCCTACCGAAGGTGTATGCCAAATCTGAGCTCAATCTGGCAGTTGATTATCGATATATCGTGTTTGCTAATTTGAAATGCATCGTTGCGAGAAAAACTGGTTCAAAGTTGCTGCGTCTCGACCGTGCTCCCTGAGCGCACTTTTTATAATTTCTATAACTCGGCTAATTTTATGAGTATTATTAAGCCGTTTTCGTAGACGTATTCGGAAAGGTCTGTAAGACAGTTCAATAGAATTTGAAGAAAAAAAAAGATCTTGCCAAATTTCTAGACAACAATACTGTCTTAAGATATTTTTTTCACGAATCCGAATATTTAACAATTGAGTTTTTTGAATATAATTATTTTTTATCTCACAATAACAAATTTGCCGATTTTTTTTAGCGAAAATCGCGTTTTTGACTTCCGAGTTCTACCGTAAATGAAAAAATCGATTAAAAAAAAAACCTCGGCAGCGTTACCTCGAGAAACATCTCACCTAATAAACGCATTTTGATTTTTCTGTTTCGGATGATCCAGTGACGAGTTATAGCGTGCACCACAGAACAACTTTTTTCGAGGCGCCTGTGGAGATTTGCTGCCGACGGCTTATTTATTAATATTCTGCAATTAAAATTTAGGAAAATATAGTTCAGATGTTGTAGTATTATATGGAAATTAATTGAATTAACCGGCATTACTTGTATCGTCTAAAAAATTCTTTAAAAAATGCTTTTTTCGCCAAATTAACCTTACCCTTTAAGGGCGGGGTAAGATGACCTCTGTAAACGTAAAAAATTATGTGATTTTTCGCAATTTTTTTTGTGGGAGGACAAGTATGATAATAATATTAAAAGATGTTATCAGTCATATCTTCGAATGAACAAAAAAATTATACAAAATGGTGAAGCTGGAGCCATTCGCGCAAGGCATGTTGAATTTGAGACGTTCTGCGGTACGTAGTATAACACACGCAAATGTGAATTTGGAAAAAAAAAATTAAAAATTCTATCAATTTACATGAGTATAGCTAGAGAAATACGTAGGGGATTTTGAAAATATGCATTTTTGTGTAATTGGCAAGCATTTAAAGTAAAAACTTAATTTTCGACAGAAAAAAAGGACAATCATTTGTTAATGAATAATGTTATAATTAACTCATGGAAAATCCCGGACGTATTTCTATTCGGAATGTTATTTTAAAGATTTGCTCAAAATTTGGAGTGAAAAGAATGAAAATTGTTGGAGTTATGCTGCGTGCCGTTTTAAAAAATTGTGTTCTGAGAAAAACGGTCGACGTGTTGCACACGGGTCAGCCACTGCCACCGCAGACCCACACTGGCCTGCGAACTTTTATTTTGCAGATACCAAACTTTTTCCCCTCATTCTAAATGGTGCAAAGCATCTTTTATGCCAATAAAAAAAAATATTTTTTTTTAATTCAACGGTGGTGTTACCCCTTAATGATAAAACTTAGAAAAATGTGACTAGCAGAAGAAGTTTTGTAGCGGCGACTTATCAGAGAAATTGTTAAAATGTCTAAATCTACTAAATTTGGGCGAATTTTTTTTGTCCAGTTTATCGTTGGGTATGATAATTGATTGTGACTTATTTTTATTATTAACCCCTCATTTATTAAGGGGTTCTATCCAGTCAGGAGGTCCAAAAATATCAATTGTTCAAGAATTTTTCTTGAGAAAATCTTTAAATCTATTAACGTAAAAAAGTGTACACATAATATCGTAGCGTTCAACGGTATTTTAACATTTTTTATTTGTAAAAATAATTATTTTGAAAGCTGCTGATCTCCGGGAGCACCTCTAAAAAAAGACGTCTTGCCGTGAGCACGATATCTCTGGACTGGATCATCGAAAATGAGTAAACCAAAAATATTTCGTTAATATAATGGATTATCTTGTAATTGATCAAAGTAATAAGCAAAATAATAATTTTTGACAAAATGGCGGCTTCTAAAAAAATCGACTTTTGACAAAAATGTAGACCTTAATAAAATATTTATCGGTGTAGGCCTCAATAAAATATTTACCTTAATAAAATATTTATAAAATGGAAAATATTTATCGGTGAGGAAAAACCTTCCATTAATTACTAAAAAAATATACTTGAAAAGATCGTATTAAAATTTGAGACTGATCGGGTCAGCCGTTTCCGAGAAATCTTGCTCACCGACTTTAAAAACACAGTTGTGATAAAAACGCATTTGAAGTTCCAACAGCACTTTCGAACGCTCTGACACGTCATTACAAATGTGCGTGTAACGTCGAGAATATTCGCCGGATTGACAAGACATTTTCTGTGCGTACTTCAATATATGTACATTACGAAAATAAAATAAATAAAAAAAACGATTTTTCGAAAATTTTAACTGTATATAATCCCTTAAGCGTCACTGTAATTTGACCAATGACTCAGAACGCTCTTCCTCACGCCCCCACAAAATACGGCCCTCCGCAAAAGGAATACCTTAAGCGAAATGAAATTGCAAGTGACGGCGTCGCTTGCAATTTCCCGCAAAAGTGTACGAAGGAACATAAAAATAAAAAGACAAATTTGCCAAAACCGAAGCTCCGTCTTGTTCACTTCGCGACAATGGAAATTTATCGATTCTCGTGCTCGTAGCTGCAAACATTTTCTTTCCCGTCGCGATACATTCTCGTAAAAGAAACGAGACGAAAAGTCCGAGTCAGTGCAAGGCTTTGGCTTGAGAAACGAGTGCGAAAAAGCAGGAGGGGACGTTGGCCTTATACTGAAATTCGTTTTTGCGGTGCTTCGTCTCAATCGCTGCTTTGTCCCAGTCTCCTCGGGGCGGTCGCTCTCGCGCGTTTGGCTTGGAATTTAGATCGATAATACTACTCGTGAATCCCGCTCACCTAATGTGTGTAACCCAGTTTTATTTAATAGCCTGAAAACGTATTGGTGCAGTCTGCGCAAGCATGCACCGCTCCCTGCACAGTAATAACATCTTTGCCGAGGCTATCTTTGTTATTATCCATGGCTATATTTCGACCAATGTACATCCAATGTGTCTGACCCAAATTTGACCGTGACCAATTGCGCTACCACTTCGCTACGATCCGATCAAGCCAAACACTCAATTACACTCGTACTATCGTCACGTGCACATGAAGATTTATCGATCATTGTGCTTTTGAGTCGAGTACTTCGGGGCTGCAGAGTCCAAAGGATATCAAGATTTCGAAAGGTGGAAATCGAAGTGGAGCGACACATTTTTACGCTTCGCGACACAGTGATTAGGCTCTGAAAAAAACACTTGCTCAGAACAATTATGTAATGAGTTGCCAATATGATCCGGGTGCACCCAAAATGCATTTTGGGGTCTTATTGAGGGGTCTGCGTAAGCTACGTTCGTATAAATCTTCCAAAAGTATTCGATAACCAGTGTTTCTTGAGGTTTTACCTTTTCCAGCATTGCAATCGTAATAGTTTTCGAAAGCGAAAAGTAATATTTATTTGGTGAAATTACGTGTGAAACACGTGAAATTACTTGTGAAAATATGGTGAAATTTATTTGGTGAAATTACGAATGAAAACAAAAATTCAAAGAGAGCCACGAACAAGACACTTTGGGTGGTGTAACTTTGCACCTGTGTGATAACTACGGATTAAGAGGTTAGGCCACTCTAGAGGCCGAAAACTAGGCTTTTTGAGGATTTTTTTTCTTCAGAAAAACTACAAAATAAATTGAGATTACAAAAAGGGTGTTTATCATACAGTGACTCTATACAATAATTTTTTTGAAGCGATTAATTTCAAACTGGCGATTTTTCAGGCAAATTTTTGGAAAGTCAAAAACTTGCCTAAAAAATCATCGGAAAATTGTCAATAACAAATGAAATATGCAATATAAAAAAAACTCCTACGTACTTCCATAGAGAATGTATTTTTCAAGATATATTCAACATTTCAAGTGAATCAGTTGAAAACTGTCTGAGTTATGTTTCCGGCCAACTTAAAAAATGCAGTTTTGAGATAAACGCTGCACAGCCGCCATTTTGAAATTAATCGCTTCAAAAAAATTATTGTATACAGTCACTGATATGTATGATAAACACCCTTTTTTGTAATCTCGATTTATTTTGTAGTTTTTCCGAAAAAAAAATCCCGAAAAAGCCTATTTTTCGGCCTCTAGAGTGGCCTAAGGCCTTAACATTTTTTTTTAAATTTTGTTTCTTGTTCTTCATATTTCATTTATGGTTTAGGATCGTAGTTTTAACTTGCGACAAAGAATTTGTAAAAATTCTAAAAGTTGACCGTGTTGTGACGATTTTTGTGATGGGCGAGATCGCCGACTTCGTTCTTTTGCATTTTTTTTACGAAAATATTTTTTAAGAAACGGTGTAAGCCGTACATCAAAATGTATTCGTCTGATTCGCTTTAAATTCGGACAGAACATTGACATTTTCTATCGTATGACCGAATGATTTTTTAATATATTTATCCATTTGTTAACATCAAATGATTAAACTTGATTTTTTGTTGAAAATCAAACTTTTGTGGGACATCTGGCCATTTTCGTAATTGTCAAATTTTCAAACAAGTTTCCGATCATATGAAAATTTTTGTATTATGCTAAAAGTACATTTTTTATTTTTTATTTCGGATGACCATAGTTGCCAGAACCGCGTACGCCGATTGGTCATGCAGTAACTACGGAACTTTGTTTAAATAATAATAACTTGATTGTTTACGAATATTTTTCAATAAAAAAACTCATACTTGGCACGATAATGTATTTTGATTGTGTGTAAAATTCCGACCTCCTCATCCGAGTAGTCTCGTCAGAAAAAAATATTGAAGGTCGACCTGTTTTTTTTGGCTCCAAGCTCTCGTGCTGACCCGGAAAATGAGGAAGACATTTTCCATTCTATCTCATTATTTTTCAATTCTTCATTTTATTTTCTCATTATTTCTCATTTTTTCATTTTCTCATTATTTCTGAGTACTCACTATTTTTTTTTAACAAAAATCCAAAATGCCATCTCACATCATAATCTAAAACCTCATTCACATATTCACCATGTAATTCCCCAACGAGAATCTCAAACCGCGTTTAAGTAAATTTCAGTAATACACATATTGGAGTAATATAGATATTTGAGTACCATAAATATTTGAGTAAACCGAGTATTAAAGAAATATTAATTTAGGAATAATTAAAATGTTGGGGCAATATGAATATTGCAGTAATACAAATATTTGAGTAATATGCATATTGGAGTAATATAGATATTTGAGTACCATAAATATTTGAGTAAAACAAGTATTAAAATAATATTAATTTAGGAATAATTTAACTATTGGGACAATATCAATATTGCAGTGATACAAAATTTTGGATTAACAGAGATATCGGAATAATATAAATATCGCCGCAATGAAAAATTGGACTCGTAAAACTATTGGAGAAATAAATATCGCATTAATACAAATATTGGAGTAATATAAACATCGGAGTAATACTAATATTGGAGAAATATAACTATTACAGTAATATGAATACCCAGTAATACAAATATTAATTTTCGTTGGTGGAAAATCGAACTTTTTGTTCTACAGCTGATCATTTTCGTAATTGTCAAAATTTCAAAAAAGTATCCCGTCATACGAAAGTTTTATTATCAAGTTTACCAATATTTTTAAATATAAAGAAAATCAAGCTTGACAAGGCTCGATATTTTAATTGTTTTCAAAATTTTTATTTCTCATTTTCTCATTATTTCCCAATTCTCTTTTTTTTTCAACAATAATCCAATATCCAATCTCACATCCTATTCCAGAATCTCATCCACACATTCCCTAACAAGAATTCCAAACCGCGTCCCAGTAAATTTGGCCTCCGAAATGTGAAAAAACAAAACATCCCCACAAAAAAAGTCGTTTTCCCTGCAACGAAGGACACTTCAACATCGTTCCCTAACATCCTGAACATCCCAGCCACCGGATAGCCGTCGCAAAATTGAACGGTAAGATTCTCGACCTGACCAGGAGGCATCGCATTCTCGATCGATCCCGATCGATCTCTTTCTTTTTTGTTTTCGAAGCACGAGCATCGCGAGCTCCCAACGGGAAATGACGAAACGACGTGAGAGTTATCGTGTGTAGGTTCTTCTCTTTCGCCCAAATGAGCCCGAATATAGTCGCTGGTATATCCGGACGCGGGTGGGAGTTTGTTCGCGATGTTCTTGGCCGCGCCTGCACAAACGGCTTATCTCTGGACGACTTTATGTATATTACGATGCCGAAGGCACGAACACGAGCCAGTTCACCATTCCCGGCTAACTAGTCGAGGAGTCAAGAGGCCTGGTCTCGTATCCTCGTGTATACGTATGTACATATACATATAAATATATATATATATACATAAATATATAAATATATATATATATACGTGTAGCATATGAGCTATAAAATCGTGAAACACGCGGTCACGGTTTTCGCCTTCTCTCCCGCAGGTATATATAACTGTATGTACCATCTGACTTGGTAGTAGTTCGAAACGCCCGCGTGGAGCACAGTACGAGCCGAGACTCCGGCGAAGCAACGCGCGCTCAAGAGCGTATGTGTTTACAGCGTCTCGACGTTCGTTTTTTCTTTCGCTTCTTTTACTTTTGAATAAAAAAAAAGAACGCCCGACGAAAAAAAGCGAGTTGCGCGAAAAAAAAGTGCAGAGAAAAAAGCAAAAATATATTTGTTCTTTGAAAGAAATCGACTTGGAATTCGTCGACGACGAGTGCCCAAATAATTGATCGCGAAACACAGCGACGTTTTGACATACTCGCTGCAGTCGAGTGCAACGATAATCGAGTGTGTTTTGTGAATTTTGTTGTTGTTTGTTTTCGTTCGAGTTTGTGTAAAAGTGGCTATTGCCTGGCACGATGAAAGAAAACTGTGCGGTGTTGTGACACTCGGTACCGAGAGATTTGATTTATTTTCTCGTTGTCGAAGATAAATAAACGAGGGGAGGAAAAAAAAGCAAGGGGGAGCAAATCATCAAGATGATCGTCGTCGCTTCTTCCTGTGTCGTTGTACTACTCTCGTTGCTTTTCAACACGGCTCAGACTTTCTTGACCGCGCCGGCACCAAGTACGAAATTTTATTCACTCTCTCGGCCCACGTGGTTTCGTCATTCAATTGCTTACTTCTTGTGCTTTTGGTCAATTTCTCTTTCGTGCTTTGCTCCGTCGAGGCGGTCTGGGACAAATGAATATTGACGACAAAAAAAGAACGTGGAAGATGGAACGATAAATATTTTAGGAAATTTTCATCTCGACTTTCGATAGTCGTTTGAAATGCAGTTTCTTATGAAAATTGGGTTTGATTGATCACGCTTTATCTAAAGAGACTCGAGCAATAAACGAAATTTAATTTTCCGTGGAGAGGTACATTTTCCTCTTATTATACTCGTGGACGTGAAAATAAGTTATGCTATGCTCCAAATTTGTCCGAATTTGAAATAATTATTTACCGTTGCATTTTCAATCCTTGAAAATTCGCGAGAACCAGCATTTTCTCGGTCTTCGAGAATTTTTTAATCCGCTTGGATTCAATTAAATTTCAATAAAGGAAATTTAACTTTCCGTGGAGCGTTACTTTTTTCTCTCACTGTACTCGTAAAACGTGAAAATAATTCATATTGTGCTTCCAATTTGTCCGAGTTTGAAATAATTATGTACAGTTGCATTTTTAATCCTTGAAAATTCGTGAAAACGAGAATCTTCTCGAGCTTGGAGATTTTTTTTTAATTTGGAAAACCATATTCAATCGATTGTAATTATTGTACGAGGATGACGACTCGTTGCGGGCCACGGAACATTTTCGCAACGTTTGTTTAGGTCCATCTGGGTCAGATCAGAAATGTCGAACTTAGTTTTAATTAGACGGTTGCAGTAATTTCACTATTGAAGTAATATGAATGGTGGAGTAACTTGAATATCGGAGTAACACAAATATTGGAATAATATGAACATTGGAGCAATATAGATATTTGAGTAAAACCAACATTGGAGAAATATAGATATTGGAGTCATACAAATATTGGAGTAATGTGAATAGATCTAGAAGATATAGAATCAGATCAGAAATGTCGAACTTCGTTTTAATTGGACGATTGGAGTAATTTCACTATTGGAGTAATATAAATGATGGAGTAACATAAATATCGGAGTAATAGAAATATTGCAGTAATATGAATATCGGAGCAATATGGATATTTGAGTAAAACAAAAATAGGAGGACTACCAATATCAGAGCAATACAAAGATTGGAGTAATATTAATGTTGGAGTACCATAAATATTGGAGTTATATAAATATTGAAGTAATATGCATATTGGAGAAATGTAGATATTTGAGTAAAACAAATATTGGAGAAATATAGATATTGGAGTAAAAGAAATATTGGAGTAATATGAATAGATCTAGAAGATGTAGAATTAGATTAGAAATGTCGAACTTAGTTTTAGTTGGACGGATGGAGTAATTTCACTATTGGAGTAATAAATGTTGGAGTAACAAATATTGGAGTAATATGAATATCAAAGTACTGCCAATATTAGAGTAATACAAATATCGGTAATAATAGTAACGATAGTAATACTAGAGCAATACAAAGTAATAATAATGTTGGAGTAACATAAATATTGGAGTAATATGCATATTGGAGCAATATAGATATTTGAGTAATTTAAATATTTGAGTAAAACAAATATTGGAGAAATATTCATATTGGAGTAATACAAATATTTGAAAAATAAATATCACAGTAATAGAAATATTATTAAAAAAATATTAGAGTAATGAAAAATGGAGTAATACAAATTTTTGATAAATGAATATCACAGTAATAGAAATATCATTAAAAAAATATTGGAGTCTTCAAAAATGGAATAATACAAATGTTGGAGTAATCGAAATATCAGAGTAATAGAAATAGTGGAGTAATATAAATATCAGAGTAACACAAATATTGGAGCAATACAAATATTGGAGTAACATTTTTATTGCCCCAATTGTCACTGTTGCAATAAAATTACATTTGGCACATCCGATCGTTTTTTGTTCCCCACGAACGTTACGAGATTTTCACAAAAGTTACGAGTCGTTTAATTTTCACGACAAATACGTTGGCATCGTTCGTCGCACCAATGCCATACTCGTTGACCTTCTGCGTTAACTATAGCGTCAGAAGCACGATCTCCAGAAAGAACCAAGTGAGAGAATCGTAGCTCTTTTTCTCGTAAATATAAAGGGCCTTGTTCCCAACGTTAACCGCGAGCACGAGCATTTTTCTCTTCATCTCCATATACGCAGGTATGGGCCCGCGCGTGGCTACGTGCGAGCGCTCCAGCACAATCAGTGATCAACAAGGTTAACAAAATGCTGCGTGAATTTAAAATTTTGCGTAAATTACACGTGAAACTTGGTTTATTTTTCTTCCATTGAGTGCCTGATCGAAGTTATTATTGTCGATCGAAACTTCAAAATCAAAATCCCCGGATTCAAAACTTTCAGGCCCGAGGCAAAAATGACTGCCACTTTTTAAAAAATAAGTAGAGTACATTGGTACTCTACTTCTTTTTTTCAAGTCAAGATGACTGCCGCTTTTTGATTGGTACTGGACTTTTTTTTTAGAAGACAAAATGATTTTCCACTTAAAAAAAAAGTAAAAAAAATATCAACAAGGTTAACAAAATACTGCGAGAATTTGACATTTTGTGTAAATCACATGTGAAACTTGATTTATTTTTCTCCCAGCGACTGTCAATCAAAGTCATTATTGTCGATCGAAACTTCAAAATCAAAATCCCCGGATTAAAAACTTTCAGGCCCGAGGCAAAAATGACTGCCGCGTCTAAAAAAAAAGAAGTCGAGCACCAATTAAAAAGCGGCTGTCATTTTGACTTCTAAAAAGAAAGAAGAGTACATTGGTACTCTACTTCTTTTTTTTAAATGGTCCTTTTTGTCTTGGACCTGAAAGTTTTGAATCCGGGGATTTTTATTTTGAACTTTCGATCGACAATAATCGCTTTAGTCGCTGGAAGAAAAATAATCAGGTTTTACGTGTAATCTACCCAAAATTTTAAATTTAAATTTCAAAATTTTCGAATTTTACGCCAAATTTTAAATTCACGCAACCTTATCGATAACCTTGTCGATCACTGATTATGTTGGAGTGCGTTTGGGCAGTTTTGAAAAATTGATTTTGGAACTGCTCAAACGAGAATTCTCCAAATACCATCAACATCATCAAACCCTTCCCTAACGTAATCAACGAATTCGTCCAAAAACCGATCCAAGTTCGATCGAAAAAAAAAAAAATGGAACTTTGTTCGATCCATCTGCTCGCGAGCATGCGAAAAATTTAAGATGTGCGAGCATTAAAAATACATCTAAAAAATTCTCATATCTCGAACGATAACGTTGTTTTTTCTGACATTTTATGATCATGTGATTGGGCTTAATTTTCGTTTTACGAGATGCAGCCTCGCAGCAGGAATATCGTGCTCATACAGTGAGCTCATCAATGTTAGACCTTCGTGAATGAATACGAGGTGCTAAACACTTTTTTCCCCTACAATCTTCGTATTTGAATTTGCGTTTGCAACTTTTTCGCACTTTCGACCTGACTTCTTGCCCCTCGCCGTCCCTTCCTCGATCGTTTCTCGTCATCGAAGATGACGATGGAGTTAGGCAATCCCATCTCGATATATACGGACGAGGCATACAATGTCGTACGTGTATATTTATACGTATATAATATGACACGTATAATTATTGCATTAGCGTAGCGCATTTTTTTTTTTACGCCGAGGAGTATGACGATGTGCCGCTGTTCATATAGAAACAAGACAAGAGAATACCCTATATAGTGGATACCTGCGCGTGCAGAAGTAAACGAGACGTAATGTTTGTTCCCGCCTATCTCGCGACCTCATATAGATATCTACAGTATTATCATTTATATTCATACGTCGGTTCGGTACATGATACCGCTCGCTTTCGCGCGGTACGAGATAATTTCACTTTGCGGCATACACAGTTCCACAGTCATTTCTGCTCTCGCATAGAGAGAAGAAGTAAACTCATTATCGATTAATACGATAAACTATTTGCTACTTTCATCGTTATATTTGTCGCCTGATTATTATAATTGTCTCGACCGATGACAATGACATAATCTCAATTATTAGCGTTACACTTGTCCATTGATATATGATTTTTATTAAAAATTGTCATCGTGTCTCAAAGTAACGAAAATTATTTCTGTCAACAGTTTTTTTTTAGACAGAATTAGTTCGTATTTAATAGTGGGCAATAATAATAATAATAATAATAACAACAACTACAATGAAAATACTTATAGTAGTATAATAGTAATCATGCTTATAACTACTACACTTATAAGTGTAGTATGCTTGCAAGTGTTTATTATACTACACTTATAGTACTATAATAGTAATCATAAGAATAACAATGAAAACACTTATAGTAATATAACAGTAATCATGATTATTGTAATATTTTAATTGACGATGTGAGTTTATTATCATCAATTATTTGGAGTGGGTGCAATGAATGGATAATTTGGCTATAAAGGGGGAAATTATAACTATGTTGGGTGGGAAGATACAAAAAGGGATATGCGAGTGTTTTAGGGAAATAGAGATAGTGTTGAGAAAGATGTGCAAGGAGGAAGGGGGGGGGGAGAAATAGATGGAGGCGAGGATTAAACTAAGAAACAGAGAGAAATGTTAGATGGTGACAAGGGAAAGAGTATGCAGAGTGGAAAATGAGTTAAGGTAGATGTAGGAGAAAAAATAGCATTTTGTAAAAAACTTGTTACGAAAGGTGTACAAATAAAACTCGATTTGATTTATATTATCAATTATCAATTCTCGTTTATAATAATGATGATTGTGGTCATCATGACGATAATATTGAAATGAATTCATTCATCCATCCACATTTATTATTATTCATTATTAACCCTGTTTTGTAATAATTAGGTTCGTTACATCATTAACATTGGAATAAATTATGATGACAATAATATCAATGAAAACGATTGTAATAGAACAAATAATAATAATATTTATTATTATTGTAATATTTTATTTATCGCTATGAATTTATTATTATCCATTATTAAGTCTGTTCTATAATAACAATAATTATAGTCATTATACCAATAATATTGGAAAGATTAATATATCCCTTTGAATCTATTATTATCCATTATTAACCCTGATTTATGAAAACAAATATTATTGCTATTCTAACAATAATATTGGAGTAAGTTAACTTGTCCATGCAAATTTATTATTGTCCATTATTAACCCTATTTTTAAAAAATAATAATTATGTTTATCAAAACATTAATATTGTCATAAATTACAATAATAATAATATTCATGATTGTTGTCACATTTTATTTGTCGGTCAAAATTTATTATTATCCAGTACAAAATCTATTTTGTAATAATTATTATTATAGTAATTATACCCATAATACTGAAATGAATTAATTGATCCATTCAAATCTATTGATATCCATTATTACCCCTGTGCTATAAGAAAAATAATTACCGGTATTCTAACAATAATATTGGAATAAGTTAATTTATCCATCTAAAAATATAATTTCCCATTATCGACCCTTTTTTATAATCATAATAATTATGTTTACAATAAAATTAATATTCGAATAAATTTGTTCATCGTTATGTGGATTGTTCAATATTGTGCTCCGAAATATAAACGCCCGGAATAAAATACTCCAATAGTTAATTCTTTCCTATCCCGACACCTGTCTCGTTTTTTTGCGAATAACTAACTTGATATCTGTATTATTATTATCATTATTATTTCTTCATTCAGTATTACGGACCTCTCTCGAAGAAAAAAGTAATAATTACGTTGAACGTTTCGATTTGAGAAACGTTACCTTGAGTGCTGGCACAAGTTTTTGTGGGCCGAAACAAAAAAAAATAGAAATCGGCGTATCGTTATCGCGTTTTTTTTTTAAATTGATAATCGAAAGGATTCGAACAGTTTCACCTGTGTTGGCATATTAGGTTCTGCCGCAATTCATCTGGCACATTCCGCGTTCGCGCTATAACAGCGCGTCTTTTCATCCTCCTTTTTTCGGTTATACACGCCCGCAGAGAGCCAAAAGCGAGAGCATTTTAACAATCGCGAATTATATATCCCTCGTGAAAAGAAGGGGGATTACGACAAAGCGCTGTACGCGCGTTTCTGTGCCAGAGTTGTCGCAACGTAGAGCGCTTAACTCGATGCCAAAACGGAACCTTTTTGCTCTCCCGGGCCATTGTGGCCCGCAGTGTGACGTTTCTTTTCCGTCCTCATCCCCGTGGCCCTGTCGCTCCTTGCGCTGCTCACTTTTTTCGTCCTTCTTATTCCTCCGCCCCCAAAGCTCGAACGGTACTCGAAGCGACAGTACGTGCTTCTGTTTTTCGCATTATCCTATTCGGTTCTCTTTACCATCTTATTATTTTCTTTATTGCCACTTTTTCAACTTTCTCTCTCTCTCTCTCTCTCTCTCTCCCTCCCTTCCCCCCTCTGCCTTTGTCAACCTTTTGATACCCAGCCTCGAGCGTTGGGGAAAATGATTCTAGAGCGAAAATGTTCAACGACTTCTTTCCGCAAATTTGATTCGCGTTAAAACGCGATTCCAATGCGAATTGAAAAAGTTTGGGGCATTTTCCGATAGTAGAGCGATATCGTCTTCGTTATTTTTTTTTATGGAAAATGTACATGTTTGCGCGTGTATACCATACAGTTGCGTCCAAATGAAGGGGATCAAGTTATTGTTCGTGGATTTCCGCGAAATACGACCGATTGTCGAATTATAAATTTTCTTATTTATTTAGGAGATATGTTTTTTTCCCGTCAATGGAAGAGATTAAATATGGAATGTTAAACATCATTCCAATCTAGTCGCATTTTTATAGAATATTTATACATTTATTTTTGCGAAATAAATGCAGTGGGTAAAAAAAGTATTTGTACAAGTCGTCTTTTCGAGTTACCCTTCGAAAAAAATTCAATGCTTTATTAAGTTTCTGTGTTCGACAGCTTATCCTAAATATACATGGTGTCTGCTTACAAGAATCTTGGGGAAACGCGAACAAAAAATTTCAGCCAAATTAACAACAGTTTCTTATGAGATGTACAAATAATTTTTTTACCCACTGTATATATATCTCTGTATGTATAGATCCATGCTTTTGGATTCCAAAAATTCCCACCAATCTCCGAAAATTGGAATTCTTTTATGTACGTTTGGGGGATTCCTTTCCTAAGCATTAAACAAAACATGAATTTACGGAGATTGTTGAAGGATTGTTGGGAATCTAAAAAAAATATTGTCATTGCAATATACACACACACACACACACACACACATATGGTTCCATGTCACCTGATCACACGACAAAATATCACACTACAAAACAAACCCAGTCTCGCGTGGGGAGAATAATCGGATTGTGATTTTGTCGTGTGATATTATGACATGCTACCATATATATATATATATATATATATATGTGTGTGTGTGTGTGTGTGTGTGTGTGTGTGTGTGTGTGTGTGTGTGTGTGTGTGTGTGTGTGTGTGTGTGTGTGTGTGTGTGTGTGTGTGTGTGTGTGTGTGTGTGTGTGTGTGTGTGTGTGTGTGTGTGTGTGTGTGTGTGTGTGTGTGTGTGTGTGTGTGTGTGTGTGTGTGTGTGTGTGTATATGTGGTATACAATTTTTATACAATTTTTTTCAGTTTTTCGACAGAGCTTAAAAATGAACGAAAATTCGAAAGATGTTTTCTTTAAAATGATATCCTCCATATATATATATATATGTATATATATATGGAGGATATCATTTTAAAGAAATGGTATTTCGAATTTTCGGACATTTTTTAAGCTCTGTCGAAAAACTGAAAAAAATTGTTCAATCGCAATAGAACAATCTTATATATATTATAAAGCTCATTTCCTGGTTTCCAACGTATAACGTTGCCCGTTTTTATGTATTATCCTTCCCAATTGAAGCCTTTCCTATCGCTCCCTAACCACAACTCGCTAATCTGACCTAACTTCCGTTGCGGCCGCAGCCGTCTTAAGCTACGCTATACCGTATTTGCCGAGGGTGTGGGGAAACTGTGGAAAACCCGTACCGGTATAGGGGGCCCCACATTCTTCTGATTCTCCGGTGCGCAGGCGTTTTACTCAAGTATATACACAAAGGTCTCAGAAGTAACGACCTTCCGCTCACCGGATAAAGCGCCGGCCGGTGCACTTTTAAGCGGTCACCGCACCGTGTATCTGCCATGCGCAGCGCTGCTTAAAGGGCTACATTTACCTAGAGGACCGAAAAAAATCGCCGAATGCTGATTTTTTCCCGGGAAACGATTGGTGAAAAAAAAACACATTTTTTAAAACACGAAGGTACATATATTGAGAGCCTTAAAAAAACCCCAAAAAATAGGGAAAACCAACGAAAGCATAGCCGCCGGCAGATAATGAGAGTTTTTTCGCGACGTTTGGCGGTGGTCAATCTCCAGCTTAAACGGTCCATTTGAAATATAAAAACCAAACGGGTTATTCAAGTTAACAACAAATTTTGGTCCGAACAAACCCAAACCAAAAGACTATTGCGCGTTGCCAAAAATCCCTTTAGGGACTGTCTTAAAATATTAAAAGGGAGGTCAGCGCAAAATTTCAGCTGGATCGAAGGTTGGGACTTTTCGGAACCTTACTCCCGACCGATCCACGAGTTGTCACGCTTTTCAATAAAACTATACACATTCACATTACACGTACGACATATGACTCACTTGTACGTTCGTATATACGGTTATTACATAAATGACTCATGTACAACGTACGTGCCTTTCAACACATGTTCATTTGAACAGGTGATTTATACCCAAAAGCATCTTCATTCTGTCCCCGCTCTCAATTCTCATTTGTGTTCTTACTTTTTGTTCTCTTATATCTCCTCCGCCTGGCAATAAAAACCTTTCGCACGGGACTTGCTCTTACTCTCGCCGAGTTTATTCACAATCTCAATCCCTTTTGCCTCCTTTCATCTCGTCCTTTTTTGTTCGGTGGCCCTCGCACTGTTGAACGATGCAAAAGCTTACACGGACATAGACACGGAGGCAGACGGAGACCAACACGGACACACACATTGGAGGAGGAGGAAGAGGAGGGAGGAGGTATATACTTATGTACATAGACGCATAATATATCGCGACCTACATTAAGGAGCGCCTCTCTGGCATTGGGCCAAAGAGCGCGAGTACTTACCGCTCTCGCGTATTCTCGAAGCTCCCCCTTTTCGTGTTACTTTTGCCTCGTGGGCTCGTTAACTTGTACCAACGGACAATTAACCGGAGTGAATCGATCAGCCGGGCCATTTGGGTTCCGGTTACCAAGAGTTTAGTCACCCGAAAGATATAAAGAAGAAAAAGAGAGAGAGAGATAGAGAGAGAGAGAGAGAGAGAGAGAGAGAGAGAGAGAGAGAGAGAGAGAGAGGAAGTGTACACTTTGGAAAATCCGGTCGAGAATGTACACGTGAATTTTGCATTAAAGTCCTGAAGGTTCAGACAAAAGGTCCGAGCACTCCGAATACGCTGACTCGGCAATTTTTCGTGCATTTTTCACCAGTCATAGTTCAAAGTGTCAAAAGTGCTCGACAATTAATTGTACATTTTCATAAAAGTCACTGTTCACCGATGAACATCGCGCAACGTCTTGCCACTGGAGGCTCAGAAGCAAACGCTCGACAGAACGATTCTACACTGTGTTCCACTGTCGTCGAATATCCATAAGTGAATATCCATAAGTACGAATATCCATAAGTCGAATATCCATAAGTACGAATATCCATAAGTACGAATATCCATAAGTACGAATATCCATAAGTACGAATATCCATAAGTACGAATATCCATAAGTACGAATATCCATAAGTATGAATATACATAAGTATGAATTTCCATAAGTCGAATGTCTATAAGTGAGTATATGCATGAGTGCCAGAAATGGCAGGAGGTAGAGATAAGAGAGTTTGGTTGGGTTTGTTTGGGATATTCCGTGAATAACCTAAACCCAAACAAACTCATTTCTACTCTATACTCACTATGGATATTCGTACTTACGGATATTCGACTTATGGATATTTGACTTACAGATATTCACTCATGGATATTCGACTTATGGATATTCACTTATGGATATTCGACTTAGGCATGTGCGACCTATGGATATATACTTACTTATGGATACTCGGTTATGGAAATTCGACTTATGGATATTCGACTTATAGATATTCTACCCCAATTTTTTATTCGGCCAATGTTATTATTGTTACACGTTTTTATTTAACTTCGCTTTATTTGAGATGCAAAACGGAAGATCGATATTTCACCCACTTCCCGACTACTTAAAGCTCTGAAATTTTGCAAACATGTATCTAAAAAGTGAAAATGCATGATTCAACCCGAAAAAAAAATGTTCATAAAATGTGCAACTTTTCATATAAAATTAGCGATCTCTAGTCATCCATATAAAATCTCACCAACACATACAAACGAATTCGTAGCTGCCTGTGTTTGTATGTGAAAAGTTTACATGCAGCAATTAGTCGTGAGTTCAATTACAATTACAGTCTTTGTTATTTTTTACAAGCATTCCATGTTCCTAACGTACGAACTCGTAAGCTAGTGAACTACTAGTACAACTAACTAGTGAAATCAACTAAAGACGAAAAAGTAAAAAATAATTTTTTTACCACGTTACCTATATGTGACTAGAAATAAAAGCTTGGGGCGCTCAAAATTTAGACACATAATCTTTAATTTACATAAATCCGTTAACACAGCAACTGGATTCAATTTACCGTAAAACAATCTTAAATTTCTTGAATAAAAATCCTGAAACAGAGTATAAACATGTGATAATAATTTCTCGAATTACTATTGTGTCAAATTAAATACGGTTCATGAAACTGAATTGATCAAATTTAATAAACATTTTAAAAGTTGAACGCCACAAGCTTTTATTTATAGTTACATGTAGATGACTTGGTAAAAAAAATATTTTCTACTTTTTAGTACATTAAATAAAGGCCTGTTTTTTTTTAAATATATATTTTTAAAAGTTTTATTTATCGTGCGACGATCGCGAAAATTCGGTGAAACTCTTGACATCCTCCATATATTGACCAGTTATTGCATGGCCGATCTAGTCGTTCGAACGGAAGGAAAAAAGAGGTGGAGGTGGGTTACACAATTGTTTCGATAACTAGGCGTCCTCGAGGTTTCAAGGATCGCGGTTGTTCTACGTTTTACCTATATATAATATACACACATACATATACTAGGCTCGCTCGTTCTCGTTTCCTTTCTTTACGAGGTACGGCAACGAGGAAAGCATCTTCTTGTCCCTCATCTCCTTTGTCTTCACTTTTGTGTCAGACCAACTTTTCGGTCCGACGTCCCCATCCACCCCGCTTTCCTTCCTCGCTCCTGAACCCACTCCTCCCCCTGGCTCCTTCGGGTAATAATAATATACTCTCGGTTGAAAACTACGAAGAAAGAGGTGAAGCGTCAGAGGAAAGAGGGAAGGAAGAGAATAGGAGAAAAAATGGAGAGAGAAGAGGAAGGAAGGAAGGAAGGAAGCAAAGAGAATAAGCGAGGAGAGAGAGAGAGAGAGAGAGAGAGAGAGAGAGAGAGAGGGAGAGAGGGAGAGAGGAAGGGAGGGAGGGGGAGAGAGGGAGGGAGGGGGAGAGAGGGAGGGAGGGGGAGAGAGGGAGGGAGGGGGGAGAGACAGCACGGTAGGTAGGATATACGTACTTGGACATATGTATAAGGGTAGTTGTGAGAGCCCCGGGTACTTGGTACTCGTCGAGGATGACACGTTTCTCTCTCACAGAGACAGTATTTCACGAGTGTCTCGAGACTCTTTTCTCGCAGCGGTTCGCTTTCTCTCTCTCTCTCCCTCTCTCTCGGTATCTCGTCTTGTCTCCTCTCTTACACTCTTTTTTTCTGCTTCCGTTTTTCTCCCACATAACTTCGTCCCTCTCGTACCTTTTCCCTTCACCTTTATCGTATACGGAAAAATCTTTGTATGTAACGGTCCCGTAGCGCATCGGAATGGTGGGCCAACAGCTGCAGTTGCACTTCTTGCACCTTTTCCCCCAGCTTTTCGACCTCGTAATTTCAGCAAGTACAGGTAGACCTGTATCGAACTCTACTCGACCTCATACGGACATATATCTATGGCGAGGTATTTTATACACTTTCTTTTTGCCATCGCAATCAACCCCTATGTCGTGCCGGATTCCTACTCTCGAGCTTTTTCGCCTCCTTCCCCTCGACGTTAATTATCACACGTTTTTTTTTCTTCTTCTCGTTCATCGACGATAACGGGCGAGATTGGCGGTGAAAAATACGATTTTTGCAATTAAGGTTCTTTTAAATTTAGCTGCAATCTTTTTATTTGCTCGTTTGGTGAAAACGCTGGATTGTGTACGTTTCTTGAGATGGCAATCAGTCGATTTTTTTCCGCACGGGGAGGGATGAAGGAAATTTTGGGAATTAATATTGAAGTGGAGACGGATTTTTTTTTATTTTGTGGGCGAAGTGAGAAATATGTTTTTTTATCTTCAATATTGACGTCAACGTCGAAAAGAAATTTTGAAAGTTGTGAAAGAAGTGAAAACTGTATTTTAAAAATTATGAGGGTATGGAAAATGAAACTTTGCAAAATTGTGAGGCGAGGAAAAGCTGAATTTTGGAAATTGTCGGGGAACGCAATACCATATTTTCGAAATTAAAATAGAAGCGCAAATTAAATTGTTAATATTGAAAGTAAAGCAGAATCCATTTTTTTCAAAATGAGAACTGCCGTGAAAACGAAATTTTTTAAATTTGAAACTAACTCGAAATTCAATTTTTCGAAATTAAAACTGTAGTGAAAACGGAGTTGTCAAAGTTTACGCTGAAACACAGACTAAATCTTCAAAATTCACGTTGAAAGATAAATTTTCGAAATTGTGTGGGAAAAGAAAGCTAAATTTTCAAAATTTTCAGGGAAGGGAGAACCGTATTTAAAAAATTAAAATAGAACCAAATTGTTGATATTTAAACTAAAGCAAAATCGAATTTTTCAAAATTAGTACTGCTTTGAAAACGATTTTTTCTTAAATTCGAGCTGCAATGAGAACGGAATTCTGAACATTAAAACTGATGAACGAACTGAGTTTTCAAAATTGAAAATTCAGCAAAAACCAGGTTTTCAAAATTGCAACAAAAGCAAAACCTAAATTTTCTCAATGGAAACTGAAGCGAAAACCAAATTTGCAAAATTCAGCTCAAAGTGAAATCAAAATATTAAATACGTACATAAACAATTCGCAGAGCTATCACATTCGTTTATTGCAATTCTAAGTAGTTTATTTCATTTACTCGTTAAGGACATTTTTATTTTATTTCATTTATGTTCGTTCTCGATATATTCGTCGATATCGGAGGCAATTTTTCGTCGAGCATATTCGAAAAGAATATCATGTACGCATAGAAAGTTGGTTTGGACAGAGAATTTTCGCTAAAAACCAGAGCAGATTGTTTTCGAGTATTTCGCATGTGCATACATTCTGTGAGGGTCGCCTATATATCTTCCGGGGATTGCACATGCGACAGATTCGAGGGCAAAAAAACGCGGCAGAATATAGGAAGATGGCAGGTAACTCGATAACTCTATAAATAACAGGTGGCACGGGAGACCGAAATTCACACGGATCTGGGCGATTCCGTTAAACGACACCGGCCCCCGAGATACCCGAGTCTCGTGGAAGAATATATAAACGCGCTCCATCCTCGTTCGTCCTCGATATTTCCATTTTTTTTTTTTTCATTTTCAACCCTCCCTGAATATTTCCCCCATAAAGAATTTTTGTTACAAAATTAACAACAAAATCGAAAAATAACTTTTTTTTTGCAACTTTCGCGTACAAATTCGCCATTCCGTTCGACGGATCTTTACGGGGGAATTCCGAACGTGACGAAATTCGAACGGAGCTCGAAAGTAGAGTCGTGTTCGGGAACTATACCGAGCGAATACGTGATTCCGTTATCGAAACCCACGAGAAGATTTTTTTTTCTTTTTCTTCTCCTCATCAGGCATCATGGACGAAAATATAATCACGGAGGCGTCAAACCGCGGCCACTGAACTTCCCAAGCACGTTCGAATTTTGTATGTAA
The DNA here is from genome assembly GCA_964007375.1 of Ophion obscuratus. Classification (NCBI taxonomy): domain Eukaryota; kingdom Metazoa; phylum Arthropoda; class Insecta; order Hymenoptera; family Ichneumonidae; genus Ophion; species Ophion obscuratus. Next base: position 26,129,417 of record OZ023314.1, on the reverse strand, counting down.
ATTCACCTGTCGACTTGAAATTTCGCCAAATCTTCGAATGTTTTTTTTCCTCTTCATTTTCCGATCGGTCTATTTTCTTCCTACGTTCTTTTTTTTCACGCGAATCCTATCGGGATACGATGTAGCATTTCCGGTGTTCTCGTGCTCGATCAAGCCTTCATTCGATGGCATTACCACCCGAATGGCACGTGATGCTCGGACCGAGAAAAATCCGCAGGAACGAAAAAGAAACGTCTGGCAAGGAAAACGAAGAAAACAAAATCTGCGGAGGAGGAAAAATACAGAGGGAGAAAAAAACATTGGCGTTGCTGTAAGCATTCCTTGCCTAGCCAGAGAGTGCTGAACATAACCACGTGAGAAATGGCCATACAGTATATATACAGGGTGTTAGGAAGGTCGATGCAAAGCCTTAAGGGGGCGATAGACAATCTCGTTAGGAACATATCTAACCTAGGTTACCTAAGTCCAAAGTCTGAGGATTTTGAGTTATCATGATAAGTATGATTTTTGAAAAATTTCCCAAAATTAGGTACTAACGCGTTCATAATATTCAAAGAGACAATAACTGGTTACTAAAAACGTATTTTCGTCTTAGCTTAATGTGTATTAAATCGACAAACACCAATGCAGTCATCTGTATCGACACACCTAACTAAATGGTACGTGTCGAATAATAAAAAAGTTGTCAAAAAATAAAAATCCCTCTTGTGTTAATGCTATTTACAAAATAGCATTAACATTGTTATGGCTTTAACATGTTAATACTATTGTTAAAAAATAGCATTAATAAAATTCGAAAATAGCATTACTATTAACATTAATAGCATTAAAATATAGCACTAACATTAATGCTATTTTTTTAAACAGCCATTAACATAAGAGGTAAACGAATTAGTATCTAATTTTGGGAAATTTTCCAAAAATCATACTTACAATGATAATTCGAAATTCTTAGACTTTGGACCAAGGTAACCTAGGTTAGATATGTTCCTAACGAGGTAACCAATCACCCCCTTAAGGCTTTGCATCGACCTTCCTATCACCCGGTATATATGTGTGTATATATATATACATATATAAATACAATACATATACATATATTTGTACAGAACGTCCGAGAGATCTCGTTGATGAAGAGATCTTTTCTTTTCTCCTCGTCTATACTTCCGGTCACGAGGTTATCGCATTGTCTCGAGCACTGAATGATTTTTACACTATCTCGATTCCACTGTTTGTGTTTTCTTCCGACTGTTTGCGTTCAATGACGCGTTCTACATTAATGACTTCTGAATCGGGTCGATCACTTCGAATGTCGATGTTTTTTTAATACCTCATGAACAAAAAATTCCACATCTTCGTGAATTTGAATGGCCCAAAAAACAGGCCGTACTTGAATAACTTTCTTTCTGATGAGAGTATTGCCATGACAAGGTTGGTATTTTACACGGAATTAATACATAATCTTGCCGAGTTTGAGTTTTTTCAAATTGAAAAATATTGATAAGCAATGAAGTTATTATTATTTGCACAAAGTGCCGCCGCTGCTGCGTGACCAATCGGTGTAAGTGGTTCTCGCAACTATGGCGATGTGAAATTAAAAATAAAATGAAACGTACTTTCAGTATAACAATAAAACTTTTGCACAAAAAAGTTCGATTTTCAATCGAAAAATCAAATCTCATTGTTTGTTATTGGCAAATGGATGAACATATTTAAAAAAATGATCGAGTTATACGATAGAAAATGTTATGAACTATACTCTGTCCGAATTTGTAACGAATCGGGAGAATAGATCCGACCCTGCACAAAAATCGTCATAACTCGATCAATTTTTGGAGTCTTTACAGTATCTTCGTTGCAAATTAAAGTCAAGACCCCAGGCTATGAAATTGTAATGTAAGAAAATCTTTTTCTTCTTCAAATTTCCATCTTATGGAGAGCCCTCAACTTCGAGTGGTAACGAAACCAGACTCAATTGATCGATTCAAGAGCTCACCGCTACTGCAATCGTTCTCGATACAAGAGAATTCACAACAATGAATTCTCAATGGATTCCAAACTTTCAATGGATTCTAATAGGAACCCATTGAGTGACGATACAATTTTTAACGAATAAAAGAATCGCCGTTTCAATAGCAAATAATAATGAGAAGCCAAGGAAGAAAAACGCCCCGTCTGCAATAAAAATGTACGGAAAAATGTTCTGGCACCTTGCCCGCAACAATATTATGCATTTCTCATTTTTATTTGCCTCTTTTTCTCCGCTATGCGACAATTCATCGTCGCGTCGTACTTCATTGTAAAACACGTGTGATACATCGCTATACCGAGGTACATTTGGGGGAAAAAAATTTAACCCACTACCTATCTACGTAACATTGGCTTCGGTCACATCTGGCTGTTTTCAAGTCATTGCCGCATACATAGTGTCGCGTACAAGGACAATGGGCCACTACGAGAATGGTCCTCGAAGTCGAGTCTCCTAAAAATCACTTTTCCCCATATATATGAACGTACGAGTGCGTACGTGCATACATGCGTGCATGTACATATCCCTCTACCTATGTCCACGTATGTATGACATAAACGCGTGTACATAGGCGCGCGTATGTCGAGCACATGCTCGAAACAATGCACTCGAGGGAAACTGAGCCTATGCATCTTGCCCAATGTTACATTTGCCAGTCGGGATATTCGTCGTTGGGCGCTTTTTGTTATTCCAGACTTGTAGCTTATTTTTCATTTTTTTTTGCTCGTACTCTTTTACAGTTCTTATTGTTTCCTGTTTTTTATTCTTGTTTTTTATTTCTTCTTCTCTTATTACCTTCTTTCAATCCCTTCTCTTTTCTATTCGTCCCAGTACACGTAGCCAGTCACAACTCTGGTCGTTGGATTTTTATTTCTTTTTGAAATGAAAAGAGAGAGAGAGAGAGAGAGAGAGACAGAGAGAGAGAGAGAGAGGGAGAGAGAGAGAGAGAGAGAGAGAGAGAGAGAGAGAGAGAGAGAGAGAGAGAGAGAGAGAGAGAGAGAGAGAGAGGAGAGAGAGAGAGAGAGAGAGAGAGAGAGAGAGAGAGAGAGAGAGAGAGAGAGAGAGAGAGAGAGAGAGAGAGAGAGAGAGAGAGAGAGAGAGAGAGAGAGAGAGAGAGAGAGAGAGAGAGAGAGAGAGAGAGAGAGAGAGAGAGAGAGAGACAGAGAGAGACAGAGAGAGAGACAGAGAGAGAGAGAGAGACAGAGAGAGACAGAGAGAGAGAGACAGAGAGAGAGAGACAGAGAGAGAGAGAGACAGAGAGAGACAGAGAGAGAGACAGAGAGAGAGAGACAGAGAGAGAGAGAGAGAGACAGAGAGAGAGACAGAGAGAGAGAGACAGAGAGAGAGAGAGAGACAGGGAGACAGAGAGAGAGAGAGAGAGACAGAGACAGAGAGAGAGAGAGAGAGAGAGAGAGAGAGAGAGAGATGCGAATTCTCTCAAGTTTCTATGCTTCCCTCTTTAAAATTCGTCACGTGTCAGGACAATATACCTACACATTTTATCTTCCCAATATCGGATGCTCGTTGTGGTGCACGCGTTTCGTCTTTTCTCTTCCTCTCATGCTATTTCTCCGCCGACTAAATTTTACCTTGCGCCGCTGTTTCCCTCCGGGCACGAGTCTTTCATCCTCACATTCATTTTTTTCCCTTCGTTTCCACGGACGCGAAAATTTACAAGCCGGCACGCGCGCTCCGACTTCCAGCGCGCAGCGATGAGTCTCTATTTCTCGTGTTTGTCGAGTGTCTCGACGAGATACAGAGGGCTCGATTTATGCTCGAACTTGTGCGTTCAGCTCGTCGGTGCGCCGTCGAGATTTTTTTTCTGCCATTTTTTCCTCCTCGACGAGAAGAAAATGCGCCGGAAAAAAAAGATGCGAGGGGAATATTTAATCGAACGAATGAAGCGATAAACGTGTGACTTTTTTCTCGTTCCGTGAATATTCATACTGCGAAGTTGAGGCGTTTTGTTCGTCCTCGAAGAAACGGCGCCTTGGCGCAGAGACGCAGAGCCGTGTCGCGGAAGGTCGAAAACTCGAAGAGGAGTTTCGTTTTAATTAACTTTTATGGGCCATGCTGAGCTCGAACAGCCCCCCGCCCAAGATCTTCGAGATCTAGGCGAGCAACAGTGCGTGCTAGAACGTTAGGAAAATTGCGTCACTCTTTTATACGAGCGACCACACGCGTATCATACATATATATATATATATATGTGTTTAATTGCGCCTCGAGTGTAATTTATAGAGCCGGCCTTGCCTCGGGACACGATATTATCATATATAACGATTTGCAACGAAATTTGCCCGATTCGCGGGGGGAAACGAGGCTCGCGACAACACGCCAATTAGAGGCTGATGTGTGTCGAGCGAGGAAAACGGGAGACGCAATTACGATGTGGGAAATGTCAAGAAACTGTGCGGGGAATCTCGCACAGCGAACATTTCGTGGGAACGGCGCGAATTTTTTTTATGGGAATCTGCTCGGAAAAGCGGAAAAGAAAGAGCAAGGAAGCAATGAATTATGGATGAATTATCCTTCGAGCTATTTTTTAAATCACTCGCCGAAATAACATTTTTCTTATATTATTGCCACGAAAAAAAAGGACGAGTCCCGATAAATCGAATTTCTTCGTGACGAGGTAGAAAAATCGCTGAACGAATTAGACCACGTACACTTGGGATCAGCAAACTCGGTTCGTTCGAGTGTTGAAAACGGGTAATTTTTTTATGACGAAGCTCACAGCGATTTTGTGAACGGAAATTTTGTTGATCGTGTGCTGAAGTGTGAGATTTTCAGCAATTTCTTCAACGGGCCTGAATGAGCCCGAAAAACAAATCGATTTTTGACAATTTTTTCTGATGCGAGTATTAGCATGGGGAGATTGGAATTTTACACACAATTGATACGTAATCTTGCCAAGATGGAGATTTTTTTTCGTCGGAAAATATTGATAAATAATGAAGTTATTATTTGAACGGAGGGCCGCACGCCACGTGGCGAATCGGTGTAGGTGGTTCTGGCAAATTGGGTGATCGGAAATGGACAATTAAAAATGTACTTTTAGTATAATAATGAAACTTTCGTATGACTGGATACTTTTTTGAATTTTTGAAAATTACGAACATAACAACCTGTAGAAAAAAAAGATCGATTTTCGATACAAAAACAACATTAATAATTTGTTATTGACAAATGGATAAAGATTTGTAAAATCATCCGGTCGTACGATAGAAGATGTTGGAAACTATGCCCTGTACGAATTTGAAGTGAATGGGAAGAATGGATTTCATGACGTTGAAGTTTGCAACGTTGGACTGCAACGATATGTTTTTTCTTCTTTTTTTTATTATTTTGTTTTTGTCATTATGCAAAAGATTTTTTTGCAAATTGAGGTTGCAAATTTCGAATAAAAATACGCAGAAATGTTCGATCGATTTCCCGACAGGCTGAAAAGACCATAAAAGTGAGTAATTGAAAAATCATATTTTTCGTTGCATTTCAACGATGGAAATTTCAAGCCCAAAAGTATAAGTTTCGAGAAAAACGCAAAAGAAAGGAGAGATCATTGCACCGGCACCTTAGCGCAGTGGACGATCTGACTCTTCACGAAAATTCTTACTCGGTGAATTTTATAAATTTTCACAGAATCTTCGTTTAAAATTAAAGTTACTTCGTTTAAAATTAAAGTTTCGTACCCTAGGGTACGAAAATATGCAAAAAAAATCGTATTTTTGATATTTCAAGCTTATGCAGAATTGACTGTACAATTTGCGGCGCAACTCGCCCCATTTTCAGAATTCTTACAAAGTCTTCGTTGCAAATTGAAGTTAAGACCGAGACTATAAAACTGTTCAAAGAATAGTATTTTTTAAATTTCGAGCTTATGTGGCATTGACGGTCAAATTTGCGTCAAAACTCGGTTAGTTGTAAGAATTTCTAAAAAAACATCGTCGCAAGTTAAAGTTAAGACCCGAGACTATAAAAACATGCAAACATTTCTACAGAATCTTCGTTACAAATTAGAGTTAAGATCCTAGGCTACACAAAAATGCAAAAAATTCGTATTTCTGAAATTTTAAGCTTATGCAGTATTGACTAAAATTTGCTTCACGACTCCGTCATTGTTCATAATTTTTACAAAATCTTCGTTGCAAATTGAAGTTAAGAACCGAGACTATAAAAATATGCAAACATATCTTCAAAATTTTCGTTGCTAATTAAAGTTAAGACCCTACACTATAAAGCTATTCAACAAATTGTATTTTTAAATGTCAAGCTAATGCAGCATTGACTGTCAAATTTGAGGCAAAACTCGGTCAGTTTTAAGAATTATTGCAAATTATATTGAAGACCCCAAGGCTTACAAAAAAGTGAAGAAAAAAAACGTATTTTTGAGATTTCAGGCTTATGCAGTCGTGACCGTAAAATTTGCAGCCAAACTTGGTTAATTTAAGGAATGTCTACGAAATCATCGTTGGAAATTAATTTCAACACCTCATATTACAAAAATATGCAAAAAAATCGCATTTTTGGGATTTCAAGCTTATGCAACATTGACTGTAAAAATTGCGGCAAAACTCGGTCAATTTTACAAATTAGTTAATTAATAAAAGTTAAGGTCTTAGTCACAGTAATGGGTATAGAATCATGTGCGAATTTAACAATTTATTTTTTGTATGAAAAAGTGATTCACTCATAAAATTAATTACACATCTATTTAGTATTAATATCATGCTGTTAGGAAATATATATATATATTTTTTCGTTGTACAAAATGGCCGACTATTAATATTTCATTTTGTTATCTTTTTTTAGGCGCTCCGCGGCGTGACATTTAGCATCCACAATCTTTTACCTGGAACAGAAAACAAAAATTCTCTCAATCTACATTAGAATACCTAGCCAAGTACTTACGGAATTTAAAAAATATTATTTTTTCAAAAGTTGTAAGTATTTGAACGTAAGAAACGAATTTTCAGTGAAAAGTTTCGTTATAACTGCGCATAAAACTGCTCATAAAATGAAGAGTTTTCGATTAATCAGAAATTCCGCACGTACTTCCCTGCGAAATGCAATCAGGAACATGAATTTTAAATTTAAAGTAAATCGAGTGAAAATTGTTGAAGTTATTTGTCACGCCAATTGGAAAAAAGCTGTTTCGAGAAGTTTCGAGTAGTCGGCCATTTTGTACATCGAAAAAAAAAATTTCTAACAGCTTGATATTCGTAGTAAATAAAAATGTAATTAATTTTATGAATGGATCACTTTTTCATACGAAAAAAAAACTCGTTAAATTCGCACATGATTTTATACCCGTTACCGTGGCTTGAGGCCTTAAGATCCCAGGCTGCAAAAATATGCCAAAAAATTATATTTTTGCAACTTCCACCTTATCTTTGCAATTTTCCCCTAACCTGTAAATTCCACGGCCGAAACCTTCACGACAAGCGTACAGTTACGGATCCAACCGGGCGTGTAAGCCGCAACTCGTCAAACTTCAGCGCTCGTCCGATCGCGAGTACGGCGCACAACAATTACTGCCTTTTGTCACACACATGCCATCGATGTGATCGACGGCGCCACACCTCTCGCATGCAGTTTCGCCTCTTATTTTCAGCTATTTTTTTCCCCGTCGAACCACACCACGCCGTGCACTTTCTCATTTCTTGCATTGTGAACCACCGATCCCGCGATCGATCGATCATTTTCTCGCCGCTCGTTTCTATTTTTTTCCCAACGTTTCAAATTTCCCAAGCGATTGGGTTCTCCGACAAAAATCGAGAATGTCAAATTTGCGATAAATTTTTTAACATTCGCCTCTCAAAAATGATTGGCCGTTGTCCTGTTGGGCGGACAGGACGTAACACCCCAGGAATGTTTGAATTATTTACATATTATGACACGTGTATGTGTGTATATTTGAGTATACATTATTAGCCGGCAAACAAAGAGTGCCACCAAATCATGATGTGCATGTAAAATTATGTGGGTTACGCCCTTTTGTTCGGGAGCTATTAACATGTAGATATTCTGGTCGCAAATCTGTTGGCAGTTATATCAGTTGGATGGGACCAAACGGCAGATCCACTCTCTCTCTCTCTCTCTTTCTCTCTCTATCTCTCTCTCTCTCTCTCTCTCTCTCTCTCTCTCTCTCTCTCTCTCTCTCTCTCTCTCTCTCTCTCTCTCTCTCTCTCTCTCTCTCTCTCTCTCTCTCTCTCTCTCTCTCCCTCTCTCCCCCCCCCCTCTCTGGGTTTATAACGTGATCATTATGCCTCTCCTCCTCTCGGCAAATGTGTACGTGACTATCGTTCGACACACGTCACTGTTGTCTCTCCTCCGTATAAGCTCGTCGGACGTACGTGAATAAACTTCAAAAGGCAGTTACG